>JAADXN010000201.1:0-35934 GCA_023337875.1 Pythium apleroticum | reverse complement strand
TCATCCGTGGCCCCTGCGCTCCGAAGTCTCAAGGCAAGACAGTGAACTGTTGCGCAACTCGACTTCGTGAAGACTTGGTGCCATCAAATCCACGTAACTTCAATACCATAGTGCGAGCCAGTGAGGCATCCTTCTTCGTTCCACTAGAACTTGATTCTACAGTACAGTATACTGCAGTTCTTTGGGAAGGTGGGTTGCTCTTGGACACACAGCACTATGGTCACAGGCAGTCTCAGCATTTCGATAAACAGGCCGTGAGGACGCGGAATGCGCCCACACGACAGTATTTTACATCAAGGATCTTCGTGACTCACCATCGATGAGATGAAGCAGTACCACCGTCGCTGCGAAGTCGTCCATGGAGACCGAAAGTGGGTGAAGAGGGTTTGTACCCACGCAGTTCCAGCAAAGTTTGAAGAACGATGGGAGGCGAGCGAGTCCCGCCTGCACTCTGCTTCGTCGATGGCGCCGCCATTCGCGAATCCTCCACCTCACACAGCCATGGTTTCGGTGGTGCTGCCCTTCGGCGTCGACGAGATCTTCGCCAGCTTCGAGGCGTCCTCTCTGACCGCGACAACGGCAGCCTTCGTCGCGACCATCCTCGCGTACAAGCTGCTCTTTCCGTCCGCACCAGCGCACGAGCGCTTCGCCGCCAAGCACGGTCTCACCAACGTGAAGCTGGCGCGTCGCCTGCCAAAGACCACGCGGTTTCTAGGCGACGCGGCTGAATTGCAGCCAAACGTGCCCCGCTTTGCAGACTGGCTGCTCGAGAAGACGCTCGAGTGCGACGAGAAGCCATGGCTCCGCCACGTGCCAACGATCTCAGACATGATCTTTGTGGCGACGCCAGAGCTGATCGAGGACGTGCTCAAAACCCAACACGACGTGTTCCTCAAGGGCGAGAACAACAAGATCTCCATGCACGATCTGCTGGGCGAGAGCTTGATCTCCCAGGACGGACCAGAGTGGTCGCGCCAGCGCAAGACGGCGTCCAAGTTCTTTTCAGTTCGCATGTTCCGTGACGTCGCGACTGGGATGATCAACAAGCACGCTCGCGTGCTCACGGACGTGCTGGACGCAGCGATCGCCACGCAAGAGCAAGTCAACTTGACGAAGTTGTTCCACGAGTTCACGCTGCAGGCGTTTGCGGAGCTGGGCTTCGGCCTCAAAATGCAGCTCATCAACAACAAGGACGGCCACCCGCTGGACAAGGCGCTCGGCGAGGCGTTCCCCCAGCTCGTGCGCCGAGCGCAAACGCCGATGTGGGTCTGGCAACTGCAGCGGTTCCTCAACATTGGCGAAGAGAGCAAGTACTGGGCGATCACGCAGTCGATCCGCTCGCAGGTGTCGGAGATGGTGTCCAAGAGCCTCGCGCTGAGTCACGCGGGTGAGCGCAAGGAGGCTGCGACCATCGTGGAGCTCTTCATCAACTCGATGCAGGACGGTGAGGGCGACTATTCACCAGAAGTGCTGCGGGACATCGCGATCATGTTTGTCTCTGGAGGCCGCGACACGACGGCCGAAACTGTGAACTGGGTGACCTTCTTGCTGAGCAAGCACCCGGAAGTTGAGCAAAAGCTCCGAGCGGAACTGTGGGACAAAGTGCCGGAGCTCATGAAGGGCGAGGTCTCCGCTATCGACTACGAGCAGAGCCAAGGTCTCGTTTACATGGAGGCGGTGATCAAGGAGACTTTGCCACTGTATCCGCCTCTGCCGATCAACGCCCGTGTGGCCGCGCAGGATACCGTGCTCGTGGACGGCACGTTTGTTCCCAAGGGGACCGGCATCGGGATCTCGGCATTTGTCATGGGACGCCTCGCGAGCCAGTGGGGTCCAGACGTGCTCGAGTTCAAGCCGGAGCGCTTCATCGATCGGACGACTGGCAAGCTCGAGGTGGTCTCGTCGTTCAAGTTCTTCAGCTTCCACGCCGGACCGCGCGTGTGCATCGGCATGAACCTCGCTCTGCTGGAGCTCAAGTTGCTGATCGCGGTGCTGGTGAGTCGGTACCGTTTCGATGTCTCTCCGAATGATGGAAGCTACGCGTTCACCGGTGCTCTGCCGCTCAAGAGCCCCCTGCTGGCGCGCGTGCGCCCGGCCAGGGCGGCCTCGCATTCATCCTTCTCTAGTAGCGGACGAGGTGGAGAGCGTAATGTGATGAATGAAGCCACGCTTGTTTGTGTCCTATTTGTATCCCTGGTGGTTGGTGAAACCGGTGGGCCGTGGGTTTATGATTGAAGTGGCGCCTGGACGCGTCGTCTCGCATTCGCCATTCACCCTCCACGCCTATCATGACGCAGCAAACGGCCAAGTCGCTGTGAAGACTCGCAAGCCATGGAGACAGAGACCATTCTACTGGAGACCACGCTGGTAGACCACTCGCTGTCAGTCCCGACGAGGAACCCGTTCAAAGCCAAGGCCAAATCGTGGAGACATGGGCCGCCTGCAGCCGCCACGGCCAAAGAGAATGCTCACATTGGCTCGATCCAGGTGAGCTTTCCGGACAACAGAGAGCTTCTTTTCACGGCTTTTGATCACTCGTCTGACCTCCTCGGCGTGAGCAGCTCATCGTCCGTAAAGAAAAGGCCGTCGTGCTAGCAGGAGAGACAAGCGAAAACGACGCCACGGTCTCCGCCAAGTTCTTCCTTCGCTTTGTGGACGTCCGGGTGACGAATGAACGCAACTGGCCGCTTTATGTACTGCTCTCGCGGGCGAATGTGCCGCTTGTGCCGCCAGCAAAGAAGAAGAAGGCCAAGGACGACCCTCAACTACGAACGCTCGAGGCGCTGGGCGAGATCGTGCCGCTGGATTTTGGACCCGACGGCCAGTGGTGCGGCGCGCAGATGCCGCGGAGTTTCGAGCAGCAGATCTTTGTGTACGATCCGCTCGTGTTCGCGTCCGTCGTGATCTGCAAGCCGTCGGCTGCGCGTCCGCCGACTGTGCTGCCCCAGGTCGTCGCCCACGGCGTCTTCCAAGCGTACATGCCGCCGGAAAAGTCGCCCGAGCAAGTCCAGGCGGAGCTGGATGCGATCGCTGCAAAGATGCAGAACACGGTGATGCAGCTCGAGCCAAACGCATTGGACGAGGACCAACTGGATCTGGACGCTCTCCAGCGCAACGCGCGCGAACTGTTCAAGCTGTTTGACCAGGACAAGTCCAACTCGATCGATTTTGACGAGTACAAGCAAATGCTCAACTACCGAGGGCTTCATCTGCTCGATGCGAAAGCCTGGCGGCTTTTCCAGCTCGTGGACGACCAGAAGAAGTGAGCTCTGGGATCGTAAACAGAGGATTGAACGCAATGACTGATGGTTTGTGTGTTGTAGGGGCTACATCGACGAGCTGGAGTTTGTGATCGCGCTGTACATCACCAACGCACTGCGAGTCAACGCCGCCAAGCAGCAGGACGCGCATCTGCGAGCGGTGGTGTCACCGGTAGACGTGTTTTACCAGCTTGACACGGACCGAGACGCGCTGCTGAACGCTTTCGAATACGAGAAGGCCATGCAACTGGCGGGCGTGACGCGGGATGCCGGGGCGGTGCGGGCTCGTTTCCCAAAGGGAGCGTCTACGATCACGATGGACCAGTTCAAAGAGGCGTGGCTGGATCTGATTGATGTCCACGAGGAATTGCGGAAGCGAGGCATCACGCCCAGGTCGTCGGCTGGTGGTCAGACGCATGACGATGCAATAGCTGATACTCAGCCGCACCACCACCAACAGCAGCAGCGAAGGCGTCTTTCGCTGCCGTTTTCGTCGTCCGGTAAGAAGAAGAAGAGGCACCAAGAGCATCTGAAGCGCGTCTTGATGGACTGGATCGTGCAAGTGGAACGCGACGAGCTGGAACAGGCGCTGGCGGCCAAGGACCAAGTGTGTCGACTGGACAAAGCGAGACGCGAGCAGGCCCAGGACGAAAAGCGAGGACTCTTCGCGCAGCAGCGGCAGACTGAGACATCGACGCGAACCAACGAAGCCCTCCGAGAGCGTCAGGAAAAGATCCAGCGAAGCAAAGAGCGTGTGGTGAGAGAGCGACAGGCGAGAGAAGAGAAGAAGCTGCTCACGCAGATCGCAGATGCTCAGGAGAAGCGAGTGTTGCATCAGCGGCAGGTCGTCCAGGAGCTGATGACCACGAAGATGGAGAAGATCGTCAACCACAAGGCGAAGCACGCTGATGACGTGCTGGATCTGTCGTTCCGACGGCTTGATGAAGTGCCGACTGCGTATTATAGAGGGCGGGACGCGATTGGCACGCTGCCAAGCCTACTGATCCTCAATCTGTCTGGGAACCGTCTCCAGACACTGCCGGCTGCCATGTTTCCGCACCTTTTCGCCCTGCAGGTTCTCGACATCAGCGACAACGACATTGAGCATGTACCACCTGAGATTGGCGAAGCGAGGGACCTGCGTACGCTCGACGCGCGCCGCAACCGACTGGCAGGAGTGCCACTGCAGCTCAAACTGCTGCACTCGCTCCGTGTGTTGAGGCTGTCACACAACCAACTAGAACACTGTGGGGACGTGCTTACCGCCGATGGATCGCATCGCGACTCTTTCTTCTCTGGGCTCGTAGCTCTCGAAGATCTCGATCTGAGCTACAACGACCCACTGACGTCAATATCGGAGACCTTGGGAGACCTCCAAGCCCTCAAAGTCTTTCGACTGCGTGGCTGCGTGTCGCTGAAGAAAGTACCGGACTCGTTCCACAAGCTCAAGAACTTAATGGTGTTCGACATGTCGGCGTCCCAGCAGAAGCGGCTCGGCAAGCACGTTTTCGGCCGTGAGCTGGTAAATCTTCGCACGGTCAACTTGACTTTTAACACGCTGACGTCACTGCCAGAGGAGTTTGGAAACCTCCCCAATCTGCAAGAGCTCGACGTGTCCAACAACGCGATGATGGTGTTTCCGCCGTATCTCGCCAAGCTCCACGAGCTTGTGGCGTTCGACGCGTCACGCAATAAACTCGAGCAGCTTCCGGATCGCATTGGAGAGCTCGTCTTTCTGGAGACACTGGATCTATCCCGAAATGCGCTTCGGTCTCCGCTGCCTGCGACGTTGGGGCTGCTCGTGTCGTTGCAGAGTCTTTCGCTACAGCACAATCGGCTGAGTGCGATCCCCATGGAGATCGGCGCCCTGATCAACGTTCGGAAACTCGATCTGTCGTGGAACGAGCTTGCTTGCCTACCAGAAGAGATGGGCTGCATGGCGTCGCTGCAGCGACTCGACCTCAGCCACAACAAGCTCGTTGCGCTTCCAGACGCGATCGTGTTGTGGCAGGAGCTGGAGCTGCTTGCGTGTAGCCACAACGCTCTTCAAACACCGCTGACCCCGTCGCTCGAGCAGCTCGCCACGCTGCGGTATATCGACCTCTCGTTCAACATACTGACGAGTCTCGAGCCGTGTCTCTATCGGCTGCCAAGTGTCGAGGTGATGAACTTGGCGGGCAACAAGTTGTCGCTGCTGCCTCGCGAGCTCGGCGTGGACGCTGCGGCCTTCTTCTCCCTCCGCAAACTGGATCTGTACAACAACAAGATCCAAGCCATTCCGGTCGAATGGACGAGCCTGCTTGCCAAGCTCGACGTCTTCTCGATTGGCCGCAATCCGCTGAAGCTACTGCCGGAGAAGTGGAGCGACCACTGGCGAGGCAGCAAGTGGCAGCGAGGCGACGTCTACGCGTCATCGTCCATGAACGGCTATACGTCGCCGCAGGTGAGCGAGTGGGTCCACGACCTCAGCGTGAGCTACCCGAGTATCGTGGCAGTGTGGAAGCAGCGGGGCGTCGAGCTGTCCGGAAGCGACGAGTTCGTGGACGCCGTCCGCAGTGTGATCGGCGACGATGTCTGGCAGCCGCGCCTGGAGCGGATCGTGCGGCATTACTACTACGAGTTCAAGTTCGTGGGCCACGAGATTCTGTTTGAAAGCGTCTCCGAGGAGCAACGAGAGGCGTTCAGCGAGGCCGAGCAGGCGGTGAGGACGCAGCAAAAGGCGCGAGCGGACGAGGCGATCAACGAAAACAACGCGTTCCGTGAGAAGCTGGCGAGAGCCTACGCCTTCGACGCGAGTGGGCACAGCAAAGAGATGGTTGTGCGGCGCCGCGTCCACGATATGCACACGCTGCAGGAGCTTCGGGAAGAGGCGAGGCAGTGGAACGACGTCCTAGGCGACAAGCTGCCAGGCGCGATCCAACGCCACGAGGATGCCGTACGCGTGCGGAAGACGCAGTTCGCAGAGGAGATGAAAGACATCGCGAGGCAGCGCATGGCCGCGAAGCTTCTTAAGCAGCCGCAGCACGAGCAGCGCGCTCGGGGCCGTGGCATTGAAGGCATTGAAGAATCGGACGATGAAGCCGTGCGCGAGGGGATACGGTTAACCTAAGTTAACCTCGTGGCTGATATTTTCGAAGATTTTGGAGTTGGAGGGGCTATTGCAACGCTGGACGCGCAGGAAAGCAGAGCATGCGCGTGGTTGTCGTGGGCAGCGGCATCGCGGGCGTCTCGTGCGTCGAGGAGCTCTTCCGGCTGCGCTCGCTCGGCTACGTGGGCGGTGGTGACAAGGAGGAGGACTCGCACACGGATGGTGAAACCACGACTCTGAGTGTCACGCTGATCGCGAGCTCGCGTGACGCCGCGCGCGCGACTGTCGTGGAGCGAGTGACGCGCATCGTGCAAGAGATCGCAGTGGAGTCAAGTGATGAGGCGGCGCTGCGACTACTGTACCCTGATCTGCAGGTCGTCACTGGAACGCTTGGTGCCCGAGAAGCGAGTCGTGCAGTGCGCAGGTCTGTGTTTCACCAGCAATTGCACTCGCTGTGAGCGTAGGCAGCTCACGTGGCCTTTAATGTGTGTACTCACCAGACGGAAGCGTGGTGACCTACGACCGTCTGTGTCTCTGCACCGGTGCGCGGCCTGACATCTTCCGAACGGACCACCCACGGATCCTCGCGATTCGAGACACCGAGGTTCGTTTACAGTTCATCGTATCAACTGATCGTCAGAGCATCTGACAAGTGCTCACTCCTGATGATGACAGAGCGTCGAAGAGCTCAAGCTCAAAGTCGCCAGTGCGAGGCGCGTCGCCGTTGTCGGCAATGGCGGGGTCGCCATGGAGCTCGTCGAGGCGGTAGGTCGCATGTCTCCATCACCTTAGAAACAATCTCCATCAGCATTCTCACGTGCGGTTGTAGATCACGATGGCGGACATCGTGTGGCTCGTGAAGCACGGCTTCGTCGGCAATACCTTTTTGGACGCAGAGGCGTCGGCGTTCATCCTGCCCCAAGCCTCACGCATCCGGCAGTCAGTCTGCCAGTCTGTCCCATCGCCTACGCCGCAGTCCTCCTACATTGAGACCAGCACACGCTCCCACGCTCGCCCTCGCGTCGCGACTTCGACGTCCAGTGCTGTAGGCCCTGACTGGATGAGGCAATTTGCCAGCTCGCCTTCCGCTTCGACAGCGTCGTGCGACTTGGCGGTCGAGTTCAATGCCGAAGTGGAGGCGATTTGGGATCTGGAGGCGACCGGCACCCCACAGATCTGGGGCTCGCTACAGCACCAGCACGCGTCCAAGGCTCCTACGGAATTCCCTCTTCTTTTGAGAACCACGACTGGCAAGCAGTACGAATGCGATCTGGTGCTGTGTGCGAACGGCGTGGTCCCCAATACGGAATTCGTTCGCGACACGCTCGCTCTCGGCTCCACTGGTGGCATCCTAGTCGACAAAACCATGAAGACAACCAAAGGTGACGACCGAATCTACGCTGCGGGCGATTGTGTCGAAGTACAAGCGAGCAAGTCAGAACAGGAAGACGATACCTGCTGGTTCCAGATGCGACTGTGGAGTCAAGCACGAGCCATGGGCCGTCGCGCAGCCCAGTCGATACTCGGCGCCCACGACGAAAACGGGCTGGAGATGGAGCTCTTCTCTCATGCGACCCACTTCTTCGGCTTCCGCGTCATCTTGCTCGGTCTCTTCAACGGCCAGAACGTGCCCAACATCCACGATGCCGATCGCATCGTTCGCATGCGGCTTGATGACGGTGCCTGGGCAGTCTTCGATTCACGAGACACCGGCACCAATGGCAATCCACGCCCGATGGTGCTCGTGCGGTGCGATCCAGGCGTCGAGTTCATTAAAGTGGTGCTTGTCGACGGTGTTGTGAAGGGTGCAATGCTGCTGGGCGAGACGGGGCTCGAGGACGCTCTTGAAAACCTCGTACTTAACCAACTGGACGTGACGCTGTTCGCGGAGCACTTGCTGGATCCGACCGTCGACATCGAGGACTTTTTCGATTGACAGGGGCATGGGA
Organism: Pythium apleroticum; assembly: GCA_023337875.1. Classification (NCBI taxonomy): domain Eukaryota; phylum Oomycota; class Peronosporomycetes; order Pythiales; family Pythiaceae; genus Pythium; species Pythium apleroticum. The sequence goes on along the minus strand of JAADXN010000201.1, from coordinate 27,637 downwards.
AGTGGTAGATCCAAGGTACAAGGACCCAAGAATAAAAGTAGATCTCACGAACCGTTTCGCTGTGTTTGGGGAGCGAGGGAAGAAGCAGCAGCAGGGGTCGCCTAGTAGCCTTGGAGGTTCGCTCGATCAGTGCGGAAACGGAAGCAGGCGATGGGCAAAGTCCATCGACGTAGCAGCAACAAGCACACGAAAGCCATGGAGACGCAGATGACGGTGGAGCCGACGCTGGGAGATGCGGGCAGCGTCGCGCCAGGTCTGTCGCCGACCAAGCAAGCGTCGAACCCGCTGATCGGACGGCGTGAGAGCGCGAGCATGTTCCTGTTCAACAAGGACGCCGTGGAGGAAAGCCCCGACGACATCGCCACACGGGAGGCCGAACGTGTTGAAAACCAGAAGCGGTGCGTAGCTCAGGCAGTCGGATGTAGGCTGACGGTTGATGGGCGCTGACGAGACTTTGTGTTGATGAACGGTAGGGCTGATGAGCTGGCTGAGGAAGAGCGTGAGCGGCGCGTGAGTGAGGCGAAAGACCACGAAGATGAGCTGGCGATCGTGCGCCAGATCAACATCGAGTACTCGATCACGGCCGCCGAGGAGGAGAAGCAGCGCCGCATTCGCGAGCACGAAGTCGCGAAGGTGCAAGAGGAGCTGCTGCGAGAGCGCAACTCGGTCGCTGCGACGCTCGCCGTCGAGGAAGAGCGCCAGCGCCGCATCTCGGAGGTCGAAGACGTTCTCGTACAGACAGAGGAGGAGCGTCAGCACTCGCAGAAGAAGGCTATCGAAGTGAGAGGCTCACTATGCGCGTATGGCATCGTGTCAGTACAGCTGGAGCTGATGAACGTCGACTGTGCTTGTGTCTACAGGCCATGGAGCGTGAACGCGTGCGTCGTCTGAGCTCGACGGAACACCAGGAGCGCGCGCCATCGAGCACTTGGGACGCTGAGGGCGATGACGACATGGCTGCTTCACTCCACGCGTTCAGCGAGATTCCCGTCGTTCACGCGTCGGCATCCAAGATCTCGGTGGACGACCACACCGAGTGGCGGTGCTACATCGAGTCCTCCAACCCAGAGCAGGAGAAAGACAACTTGAGAGGTGCGTTTGAGGACACGCGCGTTGGACAGGTCCAGTCAGAAAGAACTGACACTTTGATGGTGGCTTGTAGCGCTACGGATGAGCCTGGAGGATGATCTGAAGGACTGCAAGTACGCGGAGCTGGTGGGCGACGTGCGTCTTCTGCGCTTCCTTCGTGGCCACAAGCAGAACGTCGCCGTCGCGGCCACCGAGTTCCGCGAGATGATGGCGCAGCGCAAGAAGCTCAACTTGGACGACATCCGCAGAACCATTGCGGAGAAGAACCTGACGCCTGACGAGTTCCCCGGATTTGCCAAGATCATCCCGCACGTGCCAATTCTGAATGCGTACGATCTCACGGACGTCACGAACGGCCACGTCTTCTTCTTTGAGATGTCTGGCTACGCCGACTTCAAGGGGCTCGTGGAGCAGGTGACCGATGACGAGTGGACGCAGTTCTTCCTGTACGAGATGGAGTACCGTGCGATCAAGCTCGACCAGCTCAGCCGCCAGCACGAGAAGCTCATCCAGACCGTCTACGTGCGCAACCTCAAGGGCTTTTCCATCGCGCGCTTCCACCCTCGGCTGCTCACGCGCATCGTGAACGTGATTCGTATCGCGACGGCGTGTTACCCAGAGACGACGCACGAGACGCTCTTCCTGAACACGCCGTGGATCTTCCACAAGATCTGGAACACGCTCAAGCCCAAGCTCGCCGAGACGCAGCTCAGTAAGATCCACATGAGCGACAACGCGTACGCGCACCTCGTGGAGCTCGTTGGCGGCCGTGACCGCCTGCCGAAGCTGCTGGGCGGCAAGAACACGACGCAGATGATCCCACAGACTGGGTTCTTGGGGCGCGACAGCTACATGTTGCTGTGTGAAGATGGCGCGACGCAGGCGGAGATCAAAGCTGGAGGCACTCTGCAGCTGCCCTTCCGCATCGCGGCCAACGACACGATCTGCTGGGAGTACGAAGTCAAGAGCCACGATATCGAGTTCAGCGTCAAGCTACGTACACAGGGCGAGGGCGGCGCCGTGGAAGTGGACAAGGTGGCCAAGGTGCGCGTTGCTGCGGGCGAGAGCATCGCCGGCTCGTACACTGCGACTGAAGACGGCACGGCGGTGTTGTCGTGGGACAACGTGTACTCGTGGACGCGTGGCAAGACCGTGGCGTACAAGGCCAAGGTGGTGAAGGCCACGCACGACTTTTCCTGTCTCGACATCAGCGGCAACGATTGTGTGTGAGCATAGCACGCCGCAGACCCACCCGCACGTTATCTTCCTTTCTCTCTCTTTCTGTCGGGCGCCAGGACCTCGACGATGTATTCTTCTTCACTTTTTAAACGCTAATGGAGCCGAGCTGCTGCAGGAACTCCTCTGGACTCAGTAGCTCCGTGCAGCCGTACCACACCTGACGCGGAGGCTGCTGGGCCTTGGCGTACGCCATGAGGTTCTGGTATTCGTTGTAGTTTCCGCCACCGATCACAAACACCATCGCTTCTCGGAACGGCGTGCGCTGGCGAGGCACGGGGTCCCCCAGCGACTTGATCTTGGGGTCGAGATACAGGAACGTGTCGTCCTCTGTGTTGGGCTTGAGCTCGCAGATCGCATCCGTCACGCGGGTAATGTGGAGCTTCTTGTTCTCGGGCAAGAAGTTCTTGACGCTAGCTGCTGCCTGCGCGAGGAATCCCTGCGCGAGTCCTTTGAATTTGTTGATATTGGCTCCGGCCGCCGCGCCTCCCAGAGCTGAGTTCTGTGAGTTGGCATCGTTGAAAGAGCTGCCAACGCTGGCGTGTTTCTGGAACGCTGTGTGCTTCTTGATGAACTTCCACGCCGTCTCGAACTGGTCCGAAGCACCGGCGCTGGTGGACGCGACTTGCTGGAAGGCCTGCTCGAATTCGGCAATCTCGGCGCTTGACGCTCCACTGGTCAGGTAGTAAATCATCAGCAGGCGCAGCTTGTCGGCGACCGAGCCAGTCTCTGGGTTGGACAGAAGCTGCAGCACCTCCTGCTTGTCGGCGTGCGATCCGTCAATCAGCTTCTGCTCGAGCATGGAGAAGCTGGGGATGTGGCGAGCCGTGACGCTCTCGAACGCTGCGTGGAAAATGTTCGTGTGCACTTCGAGCATCTTCTTCTTCTCCAGCAGCGCCGGCAGCGTATCGACAAACGCAACGAGGTCCTTCGTGCCGTTCACGAGCGCCTCGTTGCCTCCCGTCTTGGCTCGGATCTGTTCTTCTTTCTTCGTGACCTGCTTCATCTCCTCTTCGTTGGCGTCGATCGCGTCGGGGAACAGACTACCAGCATGGCTCTCGAAGAACTTGTCGCCGGTCACGTCCAGATCGTACGTGCGCTCCACCGGTCGTCCCGGCGCCTTAGCGGCCTCGTCACCACCACTCTGGACGTGGACTTTGACGCGGTTGAGCGAGATCTTGAGCACGTCGTCCACCAGCGCCTGGTACGTCGACGGGTGATGCAGGCTCGACGGCAGGTCTTCGTTTCGGTCCATGATGATCAGCACGGGCCGCTGGAAGCTTGTCGAGGCCGCGTCGCCGCCGAACACGCCCTTGCGTGCGACCAGGTAGTCCTGGATCATCTGGTTGAGCTGCTCGGCGACCATGCGCGACGGTCCTTCGTTGTTCGGACAGCGGATCACGGGCACTTTGCCGGTCGTGGCCAGCACGGAGAACAACCCACGCACGATGGCGTTCATGCTCTGCTCGATCTGCGCATCGCTCATGGTCGGGTCGTTGTAGGCGCGGTAGCTGTTGGCCAGTTGCAGCGAGAACAGCGTCGGCTCGAGCGACACGAAGCTCGTGTACTGGTCGAAGACCTTGGCGATCATGCTCGTGCAGCCGCTCTCCACAGCGGCCTTGGCCAGCATCTCCAGCGCCTCACGGCTCAGCGGGTACACGAAGTTGAGGTGCACGCTGCTGTACAGCTCCTTGCTGCAGTCGGCGATGATCTGCTGGATGTTAGCGGGCGTGGGCTCCACGAAGTAGATGGCCGGCACGTCCGGGATGGCGTCGCGCTCGGCTTCGATCAGCATGTGCAGCGTCACGCCCTTCTTGCGCAGCTCGTGGAGCTTGAGGATCGGCGAGATGATGTCGCGGCCCAGGCGGTCGTAGATCAGCACCTTCCACTGCTCGCCCCAGCGGTCACTACACGTCGACACACGAGTCAGAAAACGCAGAAAGACAGCCATGCTCAAATCGATAAACGCACGAGGAGTCCAGCGATGTGTCGGCGTTCTCCGCGTTGAAGTCGAGCATGCGCAGGATGTTTTCTAGTGACACGAGACCACGTGAGTTAGAGGACTCGTTCTCCGTCTGCTGAGAGGCTACAGAGGCCAGAGAAACGTCCTGAGGCGGATGAGATGGGCTTACTTACCCTTTTGCTTGTCCTGCAGTGACAGTGACAGCGCCGTCGCGCCCAAGCCGGCGCTAGCGTTAGCGGCGTTCATCATCTTGGGTGTCGTACTCGAGTATTCACTTCCGCGTGGCTTCGTTTCCCCCTCAGGTTACGTTAGCATTACTGCAGGTCATTACGATAAGTACGAGTAACCGTTGAAGTGCCCAACAAAGTACGATACAAGTATCTCGGATCCATGCGCCTAAGTACGAAACATTCGATTTTTTTCATGGTTTTGTTTCGTGTTGCGACAAAGTGTCAGCCGCATCTGACCTACTGAACACAGGAGTCCCTGTCGCCACTGATTCGATTTTTTCTTGGAGCTGTTTTCTAGGAAAGATCCGGAGACTGTGTGGCTGTGCACGCACAGCCACACAGTCTCCCATCGGCGCACCTGTGCGCCGATGGGATCTTTCTCATGGGTCATAGGTTGGATCCCATCGTGATGATCCCAAGTTGGGATTCCCAAAAGAAGGAGAAGGCGCGCAGATGCGAATCGCATCTTGCGACGAGGTGATAACGCTGACGACACTTCCTCTAGAAGTCAACCGACGGATCGTGGATCCGATTGCCACAGCACACTGGTGCAACTCCACCCAAAAGTCTCGATTCACTCAGCCAACGGAATCAGCAACAGCATTTCGAAATGTTTCTGTATTCTGTATTGCTTCCGTCCCATGGTGGACCACCTACTCAATAAATAAAGCCGCGGATGGACGCTTCCATGTCTGCGTGCTCCATGTTGATAGTACTCCATGTTGCGACTCATTAGCGACGGAAATGGACGGCGGCTCTGGTAGTCGCCGCACCAACTTGGACTTGACACTGTGGTTCTTGAGATACTCTCGCTGACGAGATGTGGGGCTCCGCGGCGCGAAGAAGCTGAATGATCCGATCGGCAAAATAAATGATAGAGTGTGGATCACACTGGATGTCTGGGACGGCCATTGGCCCAGCTCGAAGCCCTGCCACTGCCTGTTGGTGGCTGAGACTATGCGATGAATGACATCGCCGAGCTGAGACGTACAGTCTCTTCGACGGCTGATACCTTCTTCATGGTTGTGTCCAACAGATCCGCCACCTTCGCGAACATGATCGTGTCGTTGTCCAGGATCTGGTTGTCTCCCATCGTGGGGCTGCCCAGCGACTGGTTGTACGTGGACGGCTTGGAAAAGCACAGCGTGCACGTGATCTTGGCGCTCTTCATGAACCGGATGATGGACGCGTACGAAGTACCCGTAACGGCTGTGCCGTTGATACTGACGAGGATGTCGCCGATTTCCAGCGCTTCCACGCCTAGTGCATTGCTCTTGGAGCCGAAGCGCTTGATGCGAGCCCCAGCGTCGTCGGAGAGAGCCTCCAACACGACGCCCAACTTGTCGCTGGGATTCCAAAGCACCGACTTCACATTCGTGCTCTTGCTCATGCTTCCAGATGACGACGTGCTCGAGAACGAGCTGCGGTACGTTGACGCCGTCGATGCGGAGTTGGTTGACCGGATGTCCACACTGAGCTGTTGAAGCTGAGACAGCAGATCCTTCAACTGGTGCGAGATCTCGGCTGATTGCATGGGGTTCATCGCGTCAGGTAGCTTCTCGTCCAACAGTCGCGCGTACATTGACGCTTCGCGCGACATCATCAGCGTGCCCAGCGACCGCGCCTTAAGCAACGCTTCCTTTTGGTGGTCGACACTTTGGGTGTCCTCGTCATCAGACTGGTTCCCAAAGTCGCTCGGACTAGGTACATCGAACGAGTTCAGGTCCATGAGCGACGTCGATCGCATGGCACGAGCACCAGCCTTCCGGATCAGGTCCAGTGTGAACTTGGGCAGGTTATACTCCATGGCGAGCTCCACGGGGTACTTGCCGTTGCCGTCCTTCTTCAGAGCCGCTTCCGGGTACTCTTGCAGCAGCGTGTTGATGTGTAACCCTGGCATCTTGGAGTTGATGGCGACGTGCAGGGGCAGCATACCTGACAGGTTCTCGATGCGGCAGCCTTCAGGAAACGCGTGGATGAGCGCCTTGAGCACGTCAAGCAGCAGCGACGGCTCCGTGCAGGCCCAGTGTAGCGGCAGCATACCGAAGTCGTCCTGTGCCTTGGCAAGTGACGCGCTTTCGGCGATGAGCGCGAGCGCGTCGTCCCACTCGCCCTGCTCTGCATACGCCAATACACGGCGGCGGTTGGCGTTCATGGTGGAAGAGTGGATGAGGAGCTCCGGGCTTCTTATTCGTGAAGTGGTTGCTGGATTCGTTGGACGGAATGGGGGCGGACCTGCGAAGTTGTTGGTGTTGGCGATTATAGACTCGTTGGCGATTGTTCTCTGGATCGAATCTCTCGCTTCTTCTCAGGTCGTCCAGAAGAAGCTTGGGCCGAAGTTCGTTGGTCTCACGAATTTTGGTCTATATCGAACGGATGCGATAGACCAGAGACACCCGCCGACGCACTTGATCTGTCGAACGTTGAGGCTGTGATCCGTTCGAATCGGCAAATGGCAGCAAAGCGACGGTGGATGTTGCACCGAGGTGAAGCGGCCAGGCTTCGTACCGTACCAGCGGTTGGAGTCGCGACAAGCACCACGCTGCTCTGGACGTCTCGAGGAAATCTCCGCAAATGGAGCAACCGGCAGCGAAAGAAAAGCGCCAGTTTAGACCGGCAGTGTCCTCAGCTTGGAAGTTTGGCAAGTCGTCAAACCTCGATCTTGAGGTTTTTCATGATTTTTCCAGACAAGTTGAGACCTGAAGTCCAGTGCAATGTGACGCAGGCTGTGGATCCGCTCCCACTCTTCGGACTGCTGCCTTCTGTGCCAAGAGCGACAACGTCATTCGGAACGAATGCGGCCCATCTTGCGGCCGCACAGGTCCTGGAAAACGGCGGTGATTGGTGGAATGCTAGATGGCGGGTGATGGCCGGCTGCTGATCGAAGTTTCGCAGACTTTCGCAAAGCCGCGTGCTGACGATGAAAGGAGCGACTCGCGCGGATCGTAAACGGGTGCGCAGCTGCGGTCGCTCTGGTTGGACAGTGCCAGCCTGCGTCACTGGCAAGCGCTGCTCAGGAAAGGTGGTTGCTTGTGTTTGGTTCATCCGTAGCCATCTCAACGGGTGCAGCCATTCCATTCAAAAAGTGTTTGGCGTGTCCGTCCGAAACGGTAGGCTCTGAAAAGGTTTTTTCGGTCTCCGACGTGACGCATCCAGAATTTTCCGCCAATGAACATCATCATTTTTCGACACAGACGGATCATCGTTCCTTTTTTTAGAACGAGCGGCCGCAAAGGGGTAGGGATAGGCCTAGAGGTTGATGAAAACCTCAGCAATAGACAGGCCACCAAACAACTCCAACCTTGTTTCGAGAAGAGAGCACCAACCACATTTTGACTCTTTCATACCTCTGAATGGAATTTCTGTTAAGTGCGTATATCGTACTTAGTGTGACTGGCTTTTGGTTGGTGAGCTGGCCAACTTTCGCGGAGCCATTCATTTTGCTCATTCGCCTTCACAGACAGCGCTCTCGCTGCAGAATCTCATTCCTCGACTTCTCCGCCAGTACGCCTTCGGGTCAACCCCATGGGGCTTGACAATTCGATGTCTTATGTAGAATGTGAGCAAATGATGTTTTTCGAATCAGCTACTCTGAAAGGGTTTTAGTCGACCCGCTCAAAACATGTAGTCAAATGGATGATGATGCTCACAAATCCAACAACTCCGTAGTCTAGAGAAGCAAATACTCGTGCAGCAGAGAAGCGAGAGTAGATGCTGCAACTGCGTAGTCTAGAGAAGCGGATATTCATGCAATTTGAGAAACGAATGTGGATGCCGCACAGTGCGCTCGTGCAAAGCATCTCATTTTGAAGCGCTCGATCGGCGCGACGGTCTTCGTCGTCGAAACCATCGCGGCAGTCTGTGTTCTCCCGAGTGTCATGTCACTATGTGCCCTCCCCAGAGAGTGCCCTGGTTTCTCTTCCTGGGGATGCGTTGATGTCCTTATCCGAAGGTCTCTCTCTTTTCCATGCTAACCTTCCACAAACTTCAGTGTCACTAAACCCACGGCAGCCAGTCCAAGGGAGAGAGTCCCGGCTTGCCTCGGAGTGATGGTCTTCCGCCTCCATCCGGGGAGGAACAGCTTCAGGTCGGCGGCAACCTCATCGAAGGAAGCAACATGGCGATGACGTTCGTGTGCGACGTGCTGCGGAAACTCTCCAGCGCGTGCACGACGTCGCAGGAGGACGGCGCCGCCGCCGCGTTCCTGCACGGCGTGGAGGCGCGGCGCCGGCGGCTCATCAGCAGCGGCGTGGCCGCCGACACCAAGCGCGAGTTCATGCGCGCCGTCGAGCGCGTGATCGAGCTCCGCGTGCCGCGCCACCACGAGCTGCGCAGCGCCGAGGACCTCGAAGCTATCGAGCGCGTCATGGGTTTGCGGCTGGCGGCGTCATCGCGGCGCGACTTCCGCGCGTGCGTGGACTTCGTGGATCGCGGAAGCGCCGCAGAGGCGCAGGGACTCCAGCCAGGCGCCGCGATCGTGAGCGTGAACAACAAGTCCATGCACAACGTGAGCGCCGAGGCCGTGATGGGAGCGATCTACGACGCGCTCACGAGCGATCCGGTTAGCGGCGCCGACGTGCTCATCGAGTTCTCGCAGCCGACGGAAGAAGTGCCCGTGGACAAGAACCCCTTCCAGATGACCAGCTTCCCGTCCCCCGCGGGCATGCATCTACCAGGCGTGAAACAGTTCCAGGAGTTTAACGACCACGACGATGAGGTCACCGCGTCGAAGAGTAGCCGCGTGCTGCCACCCGTGACGCAGCGGCGGCGCGAGCGCTCGCGGTCCATGAAGCATTTCTGGATGTCGGACCGCTCGTCCAAGGCCTGCTACGAGTGCGAGCAGCTCTTCACGTTCATGCGACGTCGCCATCACTGCCGGTCGTGCGGTCAGATCTTCTGCTCGCAGTGCTGCGCCCGTCTGCCGCAGTCTTTCGGCGGACCGAAGGTGGACGAGTCGATTTCCAGGCTTCGCAAGCAACTCGTGTGCCACACGTGCCACAGGCAGCTACGTGAGGGGTTGGAGGTGGAATTAAGCGGTCCTACCGTCGCGAACGGCCAAGCGCAGCAGCTGAGGCTGGCTGGTGGCGACCGCACAGCTGCGAACGCGATGCTACGGCCTCAGAATTCACCGGAGACGTCGCAGACGCTCATGCTCATGCCTCCGCAGATCGCCGACGCGCTGGAAAGATCAACTTCTGATGCTGCGCAGAACTACAAGCAACTGGATCGACCAGATTTCTTCAACAAGGACGAGATCAGCAAGGATGACGGCTCTGGCGTGGCGCGTGGCAGCGAGCAGGCAGAACGAATCGCCCGGCCTCTTGTGTTGTTCAACATGTTCCCGAAAGTGCAGATCGTCGCGAGTGTCCAGCAGCTCACTCACCAGCCGCGTCTGCAAGGCATCAGCACGGCCAAACTGCAGGGGCCTAAGGCGAACGTGCGTCGTCGAGCTTTCAGTTTGGATATGAAGTCGACGACGCAGGGCAAGGATCGGCTCAGTGGCATGAAGCTCTACCACTCCTACCGTCGAATCAAACGATCGAACAGCCTGTCGGAAATCGGAAACCCCAGCAACCAGCGGTGGGACGAGAAGGCCGAGTTTAAGCGAATCATCGAAGAATCGACCATGCTCACGTCCACGGAGGATCCATCTACGCCTCCTGCTTTGATGCGATCCCGCCCGAAGGCGCTGTCGGGAACTTTCACAGAGCCTCGCTTCGGCAGCGCGATCACTCGAGATCCATTTTCCGTGAAGCGGCTGTATGGTGGTCACCTCATCACGAAAGCCCTCGCCTTGGGTGGTGTGATGGACAGCGGAGAGCGCAACATCCTGTCGACTGTCGGGTTATCCGAAGATGCAACGGACGATGCTGGGGATCCGGTGACTAAAGATCGTCGCGAGGAACTGATGGATCGCATGGAGCAGCACGCACACGAGCGAATCCAGGAGCATACGTTCAGTATACTCGAAGCATCTCCGGTGTTTTCGCGGATACCGATGGGAGAAGTGATCGCTTGGATGCAGATCATCATGCACTTTGCAGAGAAGGCTACCGAGAATGTGTTTTGCCGCCCAGACGAAGGTGACTCGATGGATGTGATGGAGTATGTCCGCGTCAAGTGCCTCGACGGAGGTCGCGTTCAAGACAGCTTCTTCATCGACGGTGTGCTGGTCCACAAAAGTCTGGCACGCAAGGGCATGCGAAGTGATATCCTGAATCCACGTATTCTGCTCATCGCGTCGGACCTCGACTACCAGCGCCGAAAGGAAGCGATTGCATCGTTGGAGAGCGTCGCCGGTCAAGAGGTCGAGTACATGCACATCGTCGCAGAGAAAATCATGACCATGCACCCCGATATTGTCATGTTCAGCGGCCACGTGCATCGCGTGGCGGAGGAGATCCTTTTCAAGGAGCGTGTGGCGGTGGTCAAGAACGTGCGCATGGTTGATCTGCAGCGCATTGCGCGGTGTACGGGGGCTTCACTGCTCACATCCTACGACCATGTCGACAAGATCTCGGACAAAACTGTGATCGGGACGTGCGATCGCTTCTACGTCATGGTGAGTGACTACGAGCCGAAGAGTGGACGTGGCGTTACGGGGTTCAAGCGAGGTCCGAATGGCAACTTCCACCCCAAGAGTGGGGCTGCACCGGTGGACGGTACGCGGAAGAAGCGACCACAGCGCCAGAACCTTGTCTTCGAGGGAGGCTTCTCTCAAAAGGGCTGCACTCTCTGTCTCCGAGGAGGGACGCTTCAAGTGTTCGACGAAGTCACCAAGATTCTAAGTGCGGTCACTCGAGCAGCTTACAACATGAAGCTCCAACGGCGCCTGTTGCTTGAATTGGGTCATCTCCCGCCTGCTACCGAGCCAGACCGCCAGAAGAGATCGATGGCAGAGGATTGGTTCGCGAAGTGCTCGTCGTCGCTGTATCTTTCCCTCAAGTCGAACTCGCTGTCGATGCGAGCATCGCTGAAGGAGACGCAGACAATGTGCAAGTGGTGCAAAGATCGCACGCGGTACAACAACATCAGCTCTCTCCGCTCCATCAATACGAAAGACGACGATGAGCCTTCTAGCTCCAGCAACATCGCTGTTCCGCCATCGGCGCCAATGGGATGCACGTGCAGCATGAAGTCAGCTGATGCTCTCCGCGAACGCATTCTCTTTTCCACTTGCTGGAGCTCACTCGATGGGAAGAATCCGTCGAAGGCGGAGATGATGTGCATCGACTTCTGCAGTTCCAACGATTGTTCGTTCGGCCAATTCCTTGAAAGGTTCTGCTTTGCCTCCAGCGACCGCGAGTTCAAGCGTGCGTTTCAGACGTCCCAGCTGTCGTTCTCCCACGACGTTGGCCGTATCACGTTGCGTGTGAAGGATCTCAGCGAGTACAAGGATCCGAATGAGAAGGTGATGCCGGCTGCTGACTTGCTGCGCGATCTGAATCATCGCGCGGTGCTCCGACGCGTGCGATCTAATGTCGCTCACATGTGGTGTCGAAGCCTGGACGCTCCGTCTGCTTCGTCCAGGCTTGCGTCAAGCTTTGTCCCTGTGCCGGAGGAAGTGTGGAACTACTCGTTTGGCAAGTTCCTCGAAGGTCTTTTCTACGGCAAATCCCTCGGCGTGGATAGTGTTCGGTTCCCGCACTTGAGTCGTGTCCGCAATTCTCGAGATGCATCATTGGTGTACTATTTCTCCAAGGCGGGGCGTGTCGTCAGCGTTCAGTGTGAGCCTGTGGAGCCTGTGCTTCACGTTGCGCTGCAGCCTGTGCTCTGGCAAGACCACGTCGATCAAGAGCTGCAGTTGGCTGCCATCCAGGAGCTCACGGATCTGGCGAGGGAAGTTTTCGACACAACAACAGCTAAGCTGGCGGAGTCGATGGCGGATCCACTCACACCGGTGCACGCGAAAGCCCGACTTCGCATCTTGCGAAACGAAGTGTTCCAGTGGCATTCGTGTTACGCATCCACGATCGAGTCTGACCCACCGCAGGATGTTTTTGCCAAGAATGCCAGGTTCAAGGATATCTACCTTCACGCCGCGGACTGGAGCGTGCGCATCACGCAAGCTATGCATGCCACTGTGAAGCCGCTTGTGAAGCATCCCGAGAACAGTCCGACTGGAGGTCTTCCTCGAGCGTGGTACGACCAAATCGCGGGCGCCATGGAGCGAGAGTTCAGCAACCTTACAGGGTTTACGCCTAGTGCCACGATGGTCTCAGCCGCAGGAGGAGGCAACGGGTCATTCGCGATCGCGAGCATGCCCAACTCAGGAGGACTCTTTGATCCGTCGGCCACTCATCTGTCCGATGGGCTGGGCGATGGACTTGGCGACCTCGAGAGTCTGGCCAGATTTGCGCGTAGTCTGACGACTGGTGACACTGCAACGACCAATGGATCGAACAGCTTCAGCAACATTTCGAATGAAGTGACGAAGACGTTGAACGCAAACGGCAAGATTGGAAGTAATGGAGCTGCTTCGATGCTCGAACTGTCGGACGTGGTGAGCAACGACGAACGCGACGACCAAGCCAGTCGCTCTTTCCCAGGGAATGGCTCGTCGGAGAGCAGTATGTATGCCAGCAACAACATCGGAGCGTCCACGATCGGTTCGGTGTCGTCTCGACTTGCTCTTGAGGCGTTCCGCATCTCCCACCAAAACAAAAAGTCGGACCCGCGCGGGTATCTGACGATCCCGAAGAGCTTGCTGGACTGGCATCCAAGCCTTCCAGTGGGAGTCAAGGACACCGTGATTCTTGTCAACGCGGCGCAACCGACATCGATCGTCGCGTTCTCGCTGTGTTCGAAAGTGTACACGCAGCGGATCAACGCGTTCATGCGAAAGGAAAGCATCACTCTCGAGACTGGGCCCGTGAACTCGATCGACACGAGTGCCTGCAGCTCGACCGAAGCCACGATGCTTCGTATGCTGCGGTCGACTCGACGTAACAACGTGGAAGATGTCTTTGTGGACGACAGCCAGTTCCAGCAGGCGACGCGGTTCAGCTGCAAGTCCTACTACGCGATGCAGTTCCACGCTCTACGCCGACTGTATTACGGTGGTGATCGCAACTACGTTGAGTCGCTGTGCCACTGTGAGCAGTGGAATGCTGCCGGCGGCAAGTCGGGTGCCGGTTTCCTCAAGACTCGTGACCAGCGATTCATCGCCAAGGCCATCCCGGAGATCGAAGTGCAGATGTTCCTGAGCATGGCGAACGAGTACTTCAGCTACATGGCGAAGACGTTCGAGGACAATCTCTCATCCATGCTCAGCAAAGTGCTCGGAATCTACAAGGTGACGAGCTCAAGCGACAGCGACCAGAAGATGTGCATCCTCGTCATGGAGAACTTGCTCTACGGGCGCGACGTCAACTTCTCGTTCGACCTCAAGGGCAAGCTCGAGGGCCGCTACCGTGAGCGCAACAACAGCTCGACCGACAAGAAAGACGGACCGGTGCTGTGGGACCGCAATTTCATCGAGATGGCGGGTGGCATTCCGCTTCCGCTGCAAGAGTCGGCGATGTCGCTGCTACTCTCCGCAATCGCGAACGACACGACGTTCCTCGCGTCTGTGCAAGCCACGGATTACTCGATGCTCGTGGGCTACGATGTCAAGAAGCAAGAAGTCGTGGCGTCGATCATCGACTACATCCACAAGTACGATTTCATGAAGATGGTCGAACACGCAGGCAAGCGGCTGATCCAAGACGAAGGCGAGATCACAGTGCTGAACCCGCGCCAGTACCGCAAGCGCTTTTGCGTGGCGATGACCAAGTACTTCGTGACTATCCCTTCGCGGTACACCAAGGTGACGACGATGGTCGTGCGCAGCAGCATGCGCGAGAGCATGTCGATGGACCCGGCGGATGACAGTGGCGACCGAGTGCAGGCGACGCCCCGGGCGATCCTTCGCGCCGGCCGCAGTCGCTCCGACAACAACACGCTGCTGGGCCTGACCGCCGCGTTTGATCGACTGCCCCCACCACCGTTGATGTCGATGCCACTGTCCACGACGTCCTCGTCGACGATTCCTGCGACCGCGGACACCAACAGCGTGAGCAGTCTCGGCAGCAACGCCAGTACACAGTCGGGGAAGTCCCGCAACGCTGACGACTGATGCCGTGGATGTTATGAGTGAGTGAGAATGAAATCGTAGCGCTTGTGACGTTCAAGTCGGATCTGTTGTACATTACTGGCGGTTTTGATGGAATGGTGGAAGGAACAGAACCTCCAAGCGACGTCGCGCCTACTCTTCTTCGGCTCCAGCGGCCGCCGCCGCCGCAGCCTCTTCAGCAGCCACACGCGCTCTCTCCGCTGCGGCTTCGACTTGGTCTGCGTGCGCGAACACGGCGTGAGTCCACGCAAACAGACACGCGGCGATGGAGTTGGCGCCCTCGGCGTCGCTCTTGGATACCTCGCCAAGCGTTTGCTTGGCCTGCGCGACCACGGGAGACTCGGGCAGCACGAACGCCTCCAGACGCGGCTTGAGGGACGCTTCACTGAGCAGCGATGCGAGTTTGTCCCAAGACGGCACCTTGGTCGCTGGATTGAAGAGCTCCTCTTTGCTGTGGCCCAGCAGACGCAACGCCGTCGCGAACACCACGAGTACTGGCTGCTTGAATGGCACGACGCGCGTGGATGCCAGTGCGATCGTCGGCGTGTGGCTCACGAGCAGGAACGTGAGGTACGCCTCCCGCAGCTCGGCCTCCTTGAGCGTCTTGTCTTCCTCCGGCAGCGCCTGCACCTGCAGCATGAGGTTCTCCTCCTGCACGGAGACCTGCGCCGCGAATGCGATGCTGAACTCCTTCAGTTGCTCGTCTTCGCCCTGCGCCGTCTTGCGGTCCACGTCCGCCATGTACAGCTTACGCTCGAGTGCCTCCAGCGCGTGGATGAACTGCGACGTCGTGCGGTGGAACGCGTCGATCTCCACCTGCGTAAACGCTCGCGCCTGGCCCATCGTGTCAGCAGAGACCACGAGCCAATCGTCTTTGATGTTGGGCTCTTCGATGTTGGCATCGTTGAAGACGTCGGCGTGCAGAAAGCTCTTGAACTGGAGCCCTCGCGTGAGGTACGCTCCCAGCTTGGGTACGTGGAAGAACTTGAGGCGGGGTTCTCGCAGCACGTTCTCCACGTGAAGATACTTTGGCACGGCAGGTGGAAGCGGGTTCCCCTCGGCGTCCACCGCTGCCGGCTCGTCTTCCGGGTTCAGCGCGACCTCCTTGAACACGTCAAATGTGATGGTCTCGTTGGCTTCCGTGAGGAACTTGTCGACCGTCACGGACGATCCGCCACGTGAACTGGCGACCCAGTGCACTAGCGCAGCGCCAGAGGCCGGGTCCGTGACCTTGCGTCCGATGTATGCCTCCTCGGCGTTGAGCGCACTGGCGAGCCACGTGAGGAAGACCTCGAAGAGCTGCGGCAGCGTCGTGGCGGCGGGCAGGCGGTCCGGAAGCGTGCGCTCCAGCGCCAACATGTGCTCCAGCAACGCTGCATCCACGCCGATGTTGCCGTCCAGCGACCCGCTGCTGTAGTGGTGCGCGGGCGCGGGCGGCTTGCCGGCGTTTTGCTGCTTGAGCTTGGCGATCTCCTGCTTCTGGAGCTCCGTGTCGACGTACTTGAGCAGGAAATTGCCCAGAAACTCGACGGGGTCCTCTGGCTGAAGCACCGCCAGCTGCGCCATGGCCTCCGTGAGCGGCGCCGCCACGGTCTCGCGCAGATACGCGTGGTCGAACTCGAAGCTCGTCGCCATTTTCGCGTGTGGCCGGATGTTCAAAGGAGCTGTTCATGAAGCGACGCGACTCTTTGACATTCGTACCTTATTGAATGAATACAGTGGGACCATGTTCCCCCTCATGAGTGACTGAAGGAGTCGGAAGGTCACTATCTCCAATTCAAAAAAGACGCGCGAATCCCCAGACGTGAACATGGCGGATCCGCTCGCCGAGTCGATTGCGACGCTGTGTGGCGCGCTGCAGGGCCTGCGCGACCAGGCGGCGGCGCTCGCGACTGTGCACTCCGCCATCGACCAGTTTAACGGCGTATTCGGCTGCTTCCAGAACGCCATGGCCCTCCACTCGTCGTGTCTCGCGTTCCCCGTGCCGCCCAAGCCGGCTCCTGCGCCGCCGCCGCGCGCCACGGGCATCCCCAAGCCGCAGATTGCCGCGACGATCCCACCACCGGCGAATCCAGACGCTCGGTCATCGACGTCGTCCGGCGGCCGTGCGGCTGACGCGTCCAGTGGGCCTCCGGCGGCCCCCGCAGCGCCGCCACAGACAGGGAAGGCCGCCGCACCTGGGACCAAGAAGCGGCCGTCGAGCGAGCGTCCGACCGGAGCCAGCGGACCTGTAGCTGCGAAGAAGAAGGCACCGACGGGCAAGCGGCCGCCCCAGGGACGCACGGCCGCTGCTGCGGCTGCACAGAAGAACGCGCGGCCGGAGACGGCGCCGTGGAAATGGGACAAGAGTGCGACTGTTGTTTTGTTTCACAGTTGTGTTTGTGTGAGAGCGTGACGCTGACGGTGGGATGACTATCATGTAGACATTCGCGACAACATCCCGCGCAAATACCAGAGCGAGGGCGAGCTCGCCAAGCTCGAGAACATCCTGCTGTACCTCAAGAACCGCCACACGGGCGTGTACGTGTGGCCGCCTTTCTCGGCTGCTTCTACACTGGAGAGATCTGACGCCGCTTGTGACGCTGACGTGGACTGTAGCACGATCGCCGACCTGGTCAAGCACAGCGGTCTCGCCGTCATCCGCTGCAAGGAGATGCTGCAGACGCTCACCAAGCTCAACCTCATCGGCCGCAAGCAGGAAAACTCGGTACGTTGTCGTGCAACTCATGCCTGTTTGGGAGCTCCGTGGCGCTGACGACTGTGCCCTTCCTGCTGAC
Organism: Pythium apleroticum; assembly: GCA_023337875.1. NCBI lineage: Eukaryota > Oomycota > Peronosporomycetes > Pythiales > Pythiaceae > Pythium > Pythium apleroticum. The sequence continues at coordinate 10,228 of JAADXN010000201.1, read as the reverse complement.
TGTACTAGGGCTTCTTGTACACGTTCGGCGCCAGCAGCGACTTTTAGATCGGAGCCACGCGCGTCGCTCCGCTCTCGACACGAATACTATTTATCCCCAAACCCGCGCGTCCATCGTTCTTGGGCTGTTCACTTGAGCTCGAAGTCGTCTTTGGTCTCGAGCCGCTCGTTGAATGCGTCCTCCGCAGCCACATCCTGGCGTCGCCGGGAGCTCGGAGCCAACATCAGAGGCGAGGACGGCGCCTTCTTTTGCTCCACTTTCACCACCGACACAGCCGAAGCGCCAACTGCGCCGCTCATGACCACGTCCGCGAAGCTCATGGATCGCGACGGGTTCTTGCGCGTGAGGCTTCCGCGTCCACTGGCGCTGCCCTTCGCGTCAATGGCTGCCACGCCACTGCTACTCGCGCTCATAGCCTTCTTGTCCAGTTCAATGGAGCTGCTGCGCTGCATCGTCGGCGGGATCAGGCGAGGACTCAGCGCGAGACTGCGGTCGACAGGCTTGCTGCGTTTGACGTAGTACTTGTCCGTTGACGACGAGGACGCGGCCTCCGACCGTGTCGTCATCTGCTCGGACACGCTGCCGCTGTGGCGACGGTACGTCGATGTGGACGAAGAGGCGGGACCGGTCGGCTCGCCAGGACGCGCGTGCGGCTTGCTCACTGGGTAGTACTGCTGCTGGTACGCCTGTTGAGGATACTGCTGATACTGCTGCTGATACTGCTGCTGCTGCATACGATGCAGCATGTACGGGGGCGCGGCCGCTGCTGGTCCGGCTCCTGCAGTTGCTGTCGCCCCTGGCGTGTGACCGTGGTAGTAGGGAACTCCCCCGCCGCTGGCATATCCACCAGGCGCATGCTGCTGATCGTAGAGGTGCATGATCGCAGGCCCCAGTCGTGCATTACTCTGAGCAGCGTGGTGCTGAACAACACCTCGTGGCTTGCCTTGGTGGTACGTTGCTGGTGCTGGTGCGCTTGTGTCACTCTTGACGTTGGCTGGTGCAGTTGTCGTGCCGTTGCTGTTGAAAGCGGGCGCGTTGGGGCCCAGAATCGACCGCAGGATGTTGTCCGGATGCAGCGAAACGCCTCCAACGACCGCGCTGCGGCTCTCACTCGCGACTGCTGCCGACATGGACGCAGCCATGAGCGTTGTGTAGCCAGAGGCAAACGCGCGTCGGATCTGTGAGATACGGAAGCAGTTGCGGCCGACGTTGTTGCTCGGGTGCAGCGGGTCCTCGATAAACAGCGGGTCGAACTTGTGCGGATCGTGCGGCGCAGCCGTCGCGTCCGGGATTGTCGGGTAATGCGAGCGCTGCATGGGCCAGTCGTTCAACGTGGTGCGGTTGTTGTGTCGCCGCGAGCCAGGCGACGAAAGCAGGTTCGCGCTGTGCATGTGCGACGACTGATGCACTTGCTGCCAGTGGTCCTGAGCGTCGTCCACCGAGTGCATGACGGCCGCGTGGCTCGTGGCGTGACCGGATGCGTACTGGTGGTGCGGGTGGTGGTGTGACGCCACGATCGAATCTCGATCAAAGAAGCAGCGGCCGGCGACACTGATACCCGTCGTGCGAGGCTCAAAGCGGTTGCCGTAGAAGTCGAGCAACCCCATGAGAACCATTCCGAAATCCGCACACGAGGATGCCGGTGTCTGCGAGTTGTTGTCGTATCGATCGGTGTGCTCCTGGAGATACCGCGCGACCATGAGCAGCAGTGCGTACGACGATAGCCCACCCGAGTATGCGACCGCGAAGCCGCGCTCAATCACGAAGCTTTTGAGCACGAGCATAACAGGCGCGAGTGGTGGGAACTCGTGGATCAGCGACAGCACGACGTCGTTCGTCGCGAGTCCGTTGTGGCCTGGCCCTTCGAACGAGATATCGAGTCGCACCTTGAACGGAAGCTTCGTGACGAGCGTGATGATCGGAATCGCCGCGTGCGGAATCGTCTTCACAGAGTCTGGAACGACCCACGGCTCCTGCGTCAGCTTGCGAGCCAAGTTCTGTTGCCACGATTCCTTGATGGCATTGCGGCCTTCCAACACTCCCGCAGCATCAGCAGGCGCGTCTCGACGCACTTTCGGGAGGCAGATCACGAGGTCGACATCGCTGGTGGGCAGCGCAAGGCGCGTCACAAACGACCCGTACGGACGGACCTGAGCACGAGGCCACAGCGACTGGACAGCACTGGTACAGAGGCGGATGGCCGCCATTTGAGCAGAGACCCGAGCGGTGCTGTCGGCCTGGAGCTGCGATACATACTCGCACATATCCCAGTGCAGTTTGCTACGCGGAGGGAGCACCGACATCGGGACGGACACGAACGGACCAAGGATGGAGAAGTTAGACGCCCCACCCGGCCGCATGATCGGATGCGGGTACGCCTGCACTGTCGGCACGAGAGCTGCTTGCGAGAAGGCGTCTGGCGGTGGAGCAAGCGGCGGGGAGCTCGTGACTTTCGCGCTGGCATCGGAAATGCCTTCGTTCTGGGATCGGCGAGCATCCTCCAGCTCTGCTTCGAGCGACTTCACACGCTGGGTCAACACAGAGACCTGTTGCTGCAAGCCCGTGACCTCCGCAGACATCGCTGTCGTCTCTTTATCAAATTTCTGAAAAGAAACCGCACATTTCAAGCTGAGAGTTAGAAGAAAGGCTCAGGTCAGTTCAGGCAGAGTATGGAAACGTACCGCAAGTTTGTCTTCCAGCATTCCTTCCAGCTTCGCGATTCTTTCCACAAGGCGAGCGCTCGCGACGGACCGTGATAGCTCGTCTTGGTCGGAGCCTGGCGCACTAACGTCGGTTTTACTACACACGCACAAGCCTGAAGGAGCTGTTGACGCCGTGCTTTGCTCCGACATTTGGCTCTTCTGGCTAGAGCGAGACGCACGCTCCTCCCACGACCGATGCCTGGGACGTCTTTCAGCGGTGGGCTGAACTTCTGGATCTTCGTCAACGTCTTCGTCGTCCTCGTCCTCGTCATCATACTCGAACGGAAACGGCCTCCGACGCCTCTTTGAACCGCGTTGCCGATCAAAGAAACCGCCCTCGCGGTACAAGAAGTCGGATCGCGCTGCGTCTTCCGCTTCCGTCGTGGTCTCAGCCACGGGCGACGCTGCTTCCGACTTGGAAGATGCCTCGCTGCTGATGTCGATGAAACTCGAAAACGACGGTAGCGGGAAGTTGCTGTCTGTCGATTCAGCGTCCTCGACGGCAGCTGCCACAACTGCCGTGTCTTGCTCCGGGGCTTTGAGCAGTGGGCGCAGTTTCGTGCTGATCGACACTGGAGCAGCCGCCGCATTCGTCTCGGTCTTCATGCTCCATCGTTGGAAATCCCAGTCCAGGCTCGAGATGGTGGAATTGGTGTGGACTGACGACTGCGACGAAAACAGAGAGGGCAAGTACCAATCGAAGTTCGGCTTGGAGGAAGCGTTCTCGTCGTCTTCGGCAGTCGCACTCGCATCGTTTCCATCTCCTTCGTCTTCGTCGTCGCCTTCAAACCCTCGTTCCTGACTGTGGTCTCGCTCGTCCTTGCGAGGAAGGTGAGGCCCAAACGTAGTCTCGCGAGGTTGAGCCGACAACTGCAAGAAGAACGGCGACGCCATCGGGTAGAATGGGTGAGGGTTGAAGGAGGTCGCTGGGTGGCGAGGAGGTGTCGTGTAGATCATGTCTTCGGAGCCATTCGCCAAGAAGCTAATGAGGGGGCGAGAGTGGTCGGGCCGTTGCCCACTCAACGAGTATACATCGCCGTTTGGCAACACGTTCTCCTTGGCTTGCTGGGCGGTGAATAACTCCTGCTCCGTAGTCGTATCGTCCGATGCCTTCTGCTTGCTCTTCTTCTTTCCACGCTTCTTGCGCCGCCTCGGTCGACTGGATGCATCTTCGACTAGTTCTTCGCAGACTTCGTCTCTATTGTCGAGTTCCTCAGGTTCGACGTTCGTCGCGACAACCAAATCGACGATCTCTGCCAGTACCTCACCCACTGACTGCAGGATACGATCCTGCCTCGCGCGCACTGCTTGGCTCAGCTCTACGAGAACGGATTGAAGTCGGCTTTTGTGAAGACTTCGGGACTCCAACTCGTGCTTGCGCTGCTTCACCGACTTCTTCCTTGCAGCTCGACGGCGCTGCGCGTGCGTGTTCTTGCCCGGCGATGCCTCTCCTTTGCTTTCTTCAAGTGAGTTTGCGAGGCTCTCGCTCAGCATGTTCGAGCACTGGTCTTGTAACAACTCGGCCACGAGAAGCGACACCGCAGCGGCATGAGGCGACGCGAGCACCTTCTGAAGCGGCAGACTGAATAGACTACGAGCTGAGTACGTTTCTCCAGTCGGATGCTGGCCGCTCCATGCGTCCACGACCTCCTTCAGAGTACCAAGACTGACAGTCATGGTGGCCCTGCTGCTGGGCGGTGTGAGCTGCTTGAGGTATTTTGCGACCTGGAAGCCGATACTTGCGAGTGCTTGATGCTGGCGCACGGGGCTGCCCAGCCGCCACTCGTCTGCGAGCAGCTGCTTCACGGAGAGCCCCTGCCGTGGAATGCGGTAGCTTGGAGACTTCTGAGCCTCACTCCAGTGGCGCCAAATGGCCATTTCCTAGCGTGGACACAACACATTTCAGTGACGCAGCGCAAGCAGCACAGTCAGAGCAATGGACGCACAAGCTGGTCGACGACGAGTTCTGCGATGGCAAAGTACGCGCGAGCCGAAAACCACTACAGCATGTCGAATTTAGTTAGTAACCGGGCTTCATCCAAGATACTAGCCATGCACGCCACTCACCGTCGTGTGCTCCCACGCCATGGGCGCTTGAGTCTGCTGCTGCAGCTTCCCAGGGCGGCTGAACGGACGTCCTAGCATGAAGCTTCCACCGGCGATCACGTCCAAGCGGCTGAGCCACTCAGATCGGGAGATCCTGTCGCTGGGTTCCGACGCGAGGGTCACAGTATCGCACGATCGGTCACTGTTGAGTACACAGATCGACCGCACAAGCCACACGCAGCAGTCAGCGAACGCGTGCGAGTGGAAACCACCGAGTACATCGCCATCGCGCGTCACCACCACGGGTCTCCGCAGGAATTCCCTGAGGAATCCACACAATAATGTCAGCCACAGCGCTCCTCCGACAACGCCCATCCACCGCCTAGCTCACCGCGGCTGGGAAGCAGCCGCCGCTGGTGCGATTCGCCGCGTCACTGCGTCCTGTGTGACCAACTGGAACTGTGTGATACTGGGCGCTGCGCCCTGCACCGCGCAGCCTCTGCGCCGCTTCCGCAGTCCGCCGCTCTCCGTCTCGACGCTTCTCGCCGCCATCCCCATCGCCAGTACTGTCTTGACGAAGCCCGGATCCACCAGCGTCCACACAGAGCACCACTCGCTCTCACTCAGGCCTTTTAACCACGCAAATACACTCCGCTTGAGCTCCTTGTCGTGCATGTCGTCAGTCGCGTTCTGGCTGTTCGGAGACGCCGTTTTGCGGCGGCTTTTCGAGCGACGCAGCGCGCTTTCGCGCTGCATGAAGAGTAAGAAGTCGCCGAGTGCGTCGACTAGCGCAGTGGTCTCATAGTCGCGCGTGGCGGCGACGGCGCGGGCCGGACGCATGGGCGTCGCGGACACCATGTCGCTGCGGCTTGACGATTCCGGTCGATCGCTCTTTTACGGCGAGTCGGTACCATCACTCTGAATCACCACACAAACATTCCTTGGTGTTTATTTCAACCAACCAGACTATTGCAGTCAATATTGGCAAATCAGAAGGGGAATAGTATACGCTGCCTACTCTGTAATTTACGAGGCGAATCTGAGGGAGATACCACTAATGCAGTACCCCCATCTGCTGCAGTACACTGCACACGCTGATGGCCGAGGTGAGAAAGGCAATCACAAGCGCCACGACCTTCTGGGTCGCGAGTCTCGCAGGGCCGACACGGTAGATGAAATACGCTGGCAGCAAGAAGCAGATCACGGGGTTCGTAGTGGCGCCCAGCAGGCCCAGCACGGAGGCGATGTCGCCCGAGAGCACGGCTACGCCGAGGATGACCAGCACCAGGAAGATGCTCAGCGCGCAGTGGCTCACGACATTAAGGCGTCGATTGTTGAGGAGCGCCTCACGGATGTTGTCACGGAGCGTGTGGATGAAGAGCGGGACTGTGAGGATGAGTGCGATACTGAAACCGATAGCGCCAAGCAGCACGGCGTCGTCGTGGTGGTAGTCGTTCTTGAGGAAGTTGGACTTGGTTTGCTCGCCAAACGTGAACACGACAAACGCGCCGCACAACGCGTACACCGTCGCAGAGATGCCGATACTGCGGTTCATGACCTTGTACATTCGCGCGCTCGACCGGCGCTTGAGCACGAGGTAGATTGGCAACACGTTCGGGTGGCATGTGTACACAAAGATGACGAGTGGGATCGCTGTGAGGAGGCGGTGGAACCGCCAGTCGAAGAGCGTCAAGTGCTTGAGCTGGTAAGAAATGTCAGGGGCGAAGCCCAGGTGCACGAACTGGAAGTACTTGATGACGATGACTAGCGCCATGAACACGATGCACACGATGGAGAACAGCGACGAGAACCGCAGGGATTCGAGGCTGCGGAACAGCGCTAGCGGCAGCACGAAGCAGCCAGCCAGGATGAGGATCAAATCCTGTCGGTTCACGAACACGCTTTGGCTGGTCTCGCCGAGGAAGCTCTGATCAAGCGTGGCGTGAGTTCACCCAGCGTATCGTAAAAATGAACTAAAAGACGGACTTACCTTCATCGCTAGCTGCAGAAGCTCCGCGCTGCCAACGAGGTATCCAACAGATGTGCCGAACAGATTCATACACACGACAAACTGCGTGAAGCCCGCAAGCGACGAGCCGCCCGTGATATACGCAAGATCCATGTACGACCGCGCGTTGGCCTGTTCGGCGCAGGCGAGTAGAATACGGAGCGAGAAGTTGGTGACCAAGGCGCCACCAGTGATCAAGAGTAGACCCAGGATAAGTCCCGCCTGCTCCACGGCGAACGGGAGTGACAGCACACCAGCTCCGACGATCGCGACCGTCATCGTGAACATCGAGCCTTTGACTATGGACCATATTGTCAGTTGAGCTCCACAGCAAAGAGCTAACGGAAGAGAAATTACCTGATCCTGGCTGGATCTTGTTCACGATGTACGTCTGAAACAGGCTTTGGTTGTCGCTCTTCTCTCGGGCGTCGCGCAGGCGGCGGATGTCGTCATCAAACACGAGCGTCTCGCGCGCCGAGATGAGCTCGTACTCGCTCTCGTCGTCGACGTCGTCGGCCGCCACGCGCACGCTCGTCGCAGCAGATCCACCGCCATCTTCAGCGCTAAGCAGCCGCGTCGTGAGCTCGCTGTCGTCGCCCAGAGACATCATTCCTCAGCTTCCCTGGTGTCTTCCCAACGCGAGCTCTTGCTGTGACAAGATCCTCTCTTCGAGAAGGATTGGCAGTTTACCTCTCTTAACGCATGCTGCTACTTATCGTATACGAGAGGTTGAAGAAGAAAAACCTGTGACGCGCGCAACTCATCCACTTGCATGGCGGGACGCCAACTCCTCCTGCAGCTTCGCGTACCGCTCCTGGAGCTGCTCTTTCTCCTTCTTCGCTTGTCTTCCCAGCAACTTGGCTGCCGTCAACTGCCTGTCCAGTTTCTTGGCGAGCTCGTCCTTCTCCGCCAACGCTTCCTCCAACTCTCGCAGTCGCGTGCTCGTGGTTTTCACGAGCGCCTCGCTCTGCTCTCGCGTGAGGCTTTCATGAAGCGCAACGGCTTCTTCCAGCTCCTGAATGCGAGCTTTTAATGCCTCTCGTTGTGTTGCAGCTTCAGCCAGTTCAGTTTTGAGGCTCTCGCATTCAGCATACAAACGATCTACACAACAACAACAGCATCGTCACTCGAATTCCAAACACAGCGACTCATAGCAGATAGCAACTCACCGTGCTTCTTCTGGATTGCTTGGAGCTCACTCTCTGCTCGTTGTTGCTTCTCCAGCAAGAGATCCTTTTCCTTCTCGACGAGCCGCATCTGCTGGTTGATGTTCGAGCGATCAACAGACCATTTCTTCTGCTGCTCCTCGATCTCACTCTGCAGCTCGCTCTCTCGTGCTCGAAGGCTTTGAACGAGTTCAAGTTGTCGCAGTCGCTCGCTGTCACTGACTTGGACGTCGCCCGCTCGAGTGTCACGTAGAAACTGGAGCTCTTCTCGGAGCTCCAGATTCTTCTCGACCTCGCTTTCCTTTTCATGCAAGACCTTGACGTTTTCCAGCTGCAGCCGGTTGAGCTTCTCTTCAAGCACCTCAATTCGCTCTTTCTTGCGTTCAAGCTTCTCTTCCACACTTTGGCCATCAACAACTTCCCGTCAGACATCGGACGCCACACATTGTGACGTGAAATACCGGATATCGTACACCCGTAGACGCTCTATCTCGGTGTAGAGCTCGTGCATCTCGTCCGCTTGCGAGTGGATCGTGAGGTTCTTGGACGCTAATTCAACCTTGAGTTGCTCGATCTCTTCTTGCTGCGCTGGGTCTGGACGTCCGACACCCACACAACATCCTCAGCTAGGTGTCTAACTCACATCCTCACAGCAGTTCCGCACCCACGACGAAGACCTCTTTCTCCACCACGATCTGCTCTCGCCCGCGCTGTTCCCTCCCCATTCTGAGTGTGTGTTCTTCTTCGCTGTCGCCGTCCTCTCCTTCGTCGCTTTGCTGTCGTCGACCACGTCGCAAGTCCCGTTTGTTCGGTATAGCTTCAGCCGTGGCGGCTCCTTCTTCCTTCGCCTTTTTCAGGTTCTCGACGGCGCGTTTGTATTTCCCGTCGAGCGTTTCCAGCTCGTTCTCCAGCTCCTCTCGAGTCTGCGGACGGAAGCGCAGTGGCCCTCCGATAGCTTTCTTTAAAATGAAGTCGTTGACGAGCTCTCGGGACTCTTGGAACTCGGGCACTTTCTCCACAAGTGTCTGCTTGAGCACGTCGATCATGAGCTCCTGCTCTCGCTGGCTCTTACGCAGGTTCTGGATCAGAGCTGAACGGCGGTGCTCTTTGTCCTGCGACTTGAGGGACTGAATCTGCTCCTGGAGCTGGTGGATCGACTTCATCAGTGCTCGAACTTTGCTGTCGTGGACCGTCTTCATGGCTTGCAACTGGGCTGTATCATTACTGGTGTCAGGTTATTGTTTTGGAAAGAGAAATGTCGTGCTGTGTAGCGTACTGTCGGTGGCGTAGTCATCTCGCTTTGCTGGCGCTGACGATTTCGGTGAAGACGCAACCTCAGGCGGCAATCCGTTGGTGGCCAGAAACTTCTTGAGCTCCTTCTCTCGCTTCTCCTGTTCAGCGATCATCGACTGTGCTGCTCTCAGCGCATCCTGCGTACGGTGCCATGAACACCACAGTCAGCGTCTCCAACGCACCAGTTACTCATCCTACAACCGTACCTCAGTCGCACGAAGGCGATCCGCGACGCTACCGCCGACCACAGCCACAGACATCAGCCCCATGGATCAGCCAGCCACCTTTGATGTAATGAGCACGTACGCATGCGTCTTCTTGGCCTCGGAAGGATCGCCGTCGCTCTTGCGCGCATTCGACTTGGCGCTGCTCATGGCGGAGGCTTCAACATGCCTGGCGAGTGAAGCGTCGTCAGTTGCTATTTTAGGGTATTGTTCAATCTACATTGGACGTGTTGTTGAATAGGAGTACCATCACTCCTCGTTTTCTGCAAAATGGGGAGCTCAAAAGCGACGACGTGAAGAAGCATCAGGGAAGGAATTACTCCACGATGGCGAGCGAGGTCGCGGGCTTCCCGCCCGAGTTCCAGTCCATGGAGGACGACTTCGTGGAGTGTAAGATCGCCATCAACAACAGCATCAACGCCATCGCTGATGAAGGTGCGCGCGCTGCCGAATGAGCGGATGATGTGGACTCGTCGTCTCATGATGTGGTTTTACGCAGGATCTTCGCCGGCCGCGATCCAACTCGCGCAGGCAAACATCGTGGAGGCACAGCGATGCGTACGTCTCTTATTCCAGCATGGTGGTGTTTCGTTTCACGGCTGATTGTTGGCGTTGTGGTGGTATGCAGATGAAGCTCATGAGCGTTGAAGTAAGAGGCAAGGCGCCGAATGTGCGGAAGGCGATGCAGGCGAAGGTTGGTGGCCAACACCCACGTGACCACAGCGTGATAGTAGCTTGACACACTGTTCTGCTGGGGTGTCATAGATAAATCTGTACCGAGAAGAACTC
>JAADXN010000200.1:0-36269 GCA_023337875.1 Pythium apleroticum | reverse complement strand
CTTCTTCGGCGAGCCGTGCGGCTTCTCGGTGGCCTTCGGGCCGGCGGCGTCGTCCAGCGACAGCTTCGCCACGGGCTGCTTCTCGCTGTCAAGGTCCTGCTGGCGCTTGCGGATCACGCCGAACATGACGAAGGCGCCGATTACCGTGACCGAGGCCAGCACGGCCAGCTGCATGAGGACGCGCTGCTCCTGCATGGTGGTAGATGTGTGCGCGGAGGAAGGATCGGCGCGAGTGTGTCGCCGTCCTCACGTTTCCATGCACAGTCTGTCTGACCAGCATCGCCAGCAGCAGCGACCCGATCCAACAACGAGGTTACCCCTAATTCAGCAACTGCATTGTTCTTCGTTGCTATAACAGGGTCATTGCGTAAGAAGTAGCTTTGTTTCGTATTTACGAAGAGCTATTTACACCGATGGCTGGCGGTGTTGATTGGTTGGCTGGCTGGTGGCGCGACGTCGAAGTTTCCGTTCGCTAATGGAACTCCTGGGCCATTGCAATTCCTGAGCAGTGATCCGTTGGTCGTGAGCTTCAACCGCAACCCAAAGCAACCCCGTAACAACCCGAACAAGATGGCCGACGCTGCTGTGAACCCGAAGGCCTACCCGCTCGCCGACGCCAAGCTCACCGTGAGCATCCTGGACCTCGTCCAGCAGGCCACCAACTACAAGCAGATCAAGAAGGGCGCCAACGAGGCCACCAAGACGCTGAACCGCGGCATCTCCGAGTTCATCGTCATGGCCGCCGACACGGAGCCGCTCGAGATCCTGCTCCACTTGCCTCTCCTCTGTGAGGACAAGAATGTACCATACGTGTTCGTTCCGTCCAAGGTCGCGCTTGGCCGTGCCTGCGGTGTCTCGCGCCCAGTCATCGCCGCCTCGATCACGTCCAACGACGCCTCGCAGCTCGGTCCGCAGATCCAGACCATGCGCGAGCAGATCGAACAGCTCCTAATTTAAGTAGTTTTGAGACGCTGTAACCTCCCTACTAGAGCACCATAAAGAGAATACCTCTTTGAGCCTCCTTCCAGAGGCGCTCCCCCATCCACCCATCTTCTCTTTCGTTCATTATCACGAATGGAGAGCATTCGTGTGCATTGGCATCTTTATTGTGGATTGATGGTAGTGCGATTTAGGAAGCGTCCATGAGCACGTACTCGCGCGTGGATTCGCCGAAATTGAGCATGTCCTTGACCTTGAGCTCGATGTACCTCGCGCTCTCGATGCGCTTGCCGTTGAGGAACGTGCCGTTCGTGCTGTTGAGGTCCATGACGTACGGCCGCACTTCCTGCTCGTAGTCCAGGCCGTCCTTGGTCGGCTTCTGGAACAGTCGGTACTGCAGCACTGCGTGTTGCTTGGAGCATGACTCGTGCTCCGTGAGAATGTCGGCGATCGCCTTCTCGCGTCCGATGAGGTAGCCGCTCTTGCGGTGGACGTGGAGCGTTGCTGGTCCACAATACACACAAAACAGTTAACAGCAAGCCAGAAGACCATTGATCACAGCTATGAGCCTGGCGACGTACTCGCGAGCTCGTCGTTCTTGAAGACGTAGAGGCGGAAGCGACGCTCCGGCACTCGCGCCTCTGGAGGCTCCGACCACTTCATGACCACGCCGTTCTGCACGTTACCCGTCGCCGTGTCTTTCGCAAGCGCGCCGCTGAGTCCGAAGTTGGGCTTCTCCACCGGAACTTCTGGCTTGTTGCTCTCGTCGTTGTCTTCTTTCTTGCCCCATCTAAAGGGTCACAGTCCATCAGTGCCTCCAGTGCAAGAGCCCTCTCACTTTACACCACTCACTCCATCGCCTTCTCCGACTCATTTCCCTTCTTAAAGCTGCGATCTCTGCGCGGCGGGGATGCCGACCGTCCTCTCGCTGTCTGCGCGGCTGGTCTGCCGCGTGGCGGCGAAGCGATGCGGTCGCGTCCATGAGCTGACGGCGCTCGCGAGCTTCGCTCTGGTGAGCGCACGCGTCGACTGCGATCGTTGGATCTCGATGACGAGCGAGAGCGGGATCGAGAGCGTGCTCTGCTTCTCTTCGAGGCCTCGCGACGCGGCGGAGAGCGCCGCCGTGGCGAGCGCGAGCGAGACCGTGAGCGTGGCATGCTCACCAATTGTATCTGCCCGTTCATAATGGAGCACAACGCTAATTTCAGCCAACGAGAAGCTCATAATCCGATTTATGGCCAACCAAATCCATGATTTCGCGGGTCCCAAACAGCAGCACGACCCATTCAACGATCCCGTCGCAAAATGGACTCGGCAGCAGATTCCGCTGCAACCGCCGCCGCCGCTTCACGCGCTGGTGGCGTCGGTCAGCCACCAGCCACAGCGCCAGCACTAGCACCATCTTCGATCTCATCGCAGCCACCGCTTGATCCGCGCCAGCATGCGCACGCAGGGCACGACAGCGTGACGCCGGGTGAGCTCACGGAGCTGTTCCGCGACCACAAGGCCGCGCGTGCGTGCCAGTTGCTGCAAGACCTGAGCACAAGTGGGGCGACACACGAAGTGTACGCGGCCTTCCAAGCCGTCGCGTGGGCGCCCGACACCTTCCTGCTCGCTCTCACGCAGTGGCCGACGGTAATGTGCTCGTGCTCGTGTCCACATCTATGGGTTGATAAGTGGCTTGAACTGTGGATCTGACCGTTTACGTGGCTTGCCTTCGTAGAATGCACCCCGCAACAAGTTCTACACGCTCGTGTATGCTGGCGTCGAGTGCATGCAGCAGCGTGTGGAGCTCTGCGGCATGGCGCCGTCGCCGATGACCAGCGACCTCGCTGGCTCCCTGCTGGTGGAGGCGTTTGCCGACTGTCGCGCGCCGCTCGTCGCCGCCTTTGCCGCCGCCTTCCACGTCAGCGTCTCGCACATCCAACAGCACTGCACACGCCTTCTTGACACGCAGATCAGTCATGTCGTGACTGTGGTTGCCACGCTCAACGCCCACTCGCTGTTCCCTCTCGACGTGATCGTGGAGGCCGCGATCGTGCAGAACGACCTGTATGCAGCCGATGCATTCGTGAAGGGAAACGCCGACTTCCAACGCAGCTACGTGCAGACGCTGATCGATCGCCGCTTCCACGACAAGATGATCCGCAGGCGCATGGCCAAGTTCCACCTCGATGAGCGGACGTTCCCGGACTTCCACGAGAGGCGGATGAGGGCGTCGCTGCGGTTCTTGATGTACAACCAGCAGTACGAGGACGTCCTGGACGCAGTACGAGACGAGCTGGAGCTTGGCATGTACGCGTGCGAATTCATCCTCAGCCAACGTGGCGACAGCGATCCGTTGGCGCAGCTCTTTGTGCAGCGGTCAGGGCTCGCGACCCACTTCCCGCTTGTCAACACGACGGAGTTGTGTCTCGTGGCGTTCCCTAACAAAGACGAGCTGGAACCCATGGCCAGTTGTCTGTCGATTACTGAGCTTGCTGGAGACGACTGCTACGAGTTCGTTGACACGCCCGAGGCGTTGGATCGCTGTGTCGCGCACTTGCGAGAGGCCGCGGTCGTCGGATTTGACTGTGAGTGGAAGGCATCGACCAAGAGCAGCCAGCAAGCCGAGGTGTGCGCCGTGATGCAGTTGGCGTCGGCCACACGCGCCTTTGTCGTGGACACGATCGCACTCAAAGGGCAGTGCAAAGCGCTCAGCAGTGTGTTCCAGTCGGATTCGGTGATGAAGCTCGGCTTTGACACGAAGCAGGACGTGTCCGTGATTGCCAAGGTGCTGTGTGTGAACGGCGACTCGCGAAACGAGGAGCTCGTGAAGAACCTCGTCGACATCCAGGCGCTTGCGAAGCGTTTGAGAAATATGAAGCGACCGCGACTCGAGAAACATGCAAGAAGTGAAGTCGAAGACGGTGAGATTGCGGAAGAAGGTGAGATACTCGAAGACACATTGATGGATGGCGTCGTATCCAAGGCCTTGCCCACGTCTACGGCACACGAAACGCCACTGCAGCAAGTAGCGTTGAGCAAGAAAGACCTCAAGAAGCTGAAGAAGATGAAGAAACGTGCGAAGGCTGGCAACTGTGACGAGGACGGTGACGACTGGACGAATTTGTCGCTCGCAGCAGTCGCTGAGGCATACTTGGGCAAGCCTCTTGACAAGCGGTCACGGATGTCAGACTGGGAGCGGCGGCCGCTCACGAAGGCACAGCTCACGTATGCGGCACTGGATGCGCTGGTTTTGGTCGCGATCTTCGAGAAGATGAAAGAGCAGGATGGTGGTGATGGATTCGATCAAGCTCTATCGCAGCTCGCACGCCCACGTGGCAACGTTCAGAAGACATAGGCGATTCAGAACGACTATTGGAAGGCAATGCGGGGTCTATGTGGAGAGCTCGGGCGTCTAGGCGCTCATGTAACTGGAGAGCGCATCTGCGAACCCGACTTCCTTGGTCTCACAAGGATCAGAACAGAAGAGGTGCTGCTGCATGCCCGCTGGTAGCGACGTCACGCGTAGGAAAAATTCGTTCAGTTTCTTCTGCAGCTCTTCCTTTTCCTATTCGTTCAGACAAATCAGTGCTTCAATCTATCGTCTCGAAAACATCCACAGCTCCTTACCTCACTGGTCTTCCGCAGTTGAACCGTGAGCTCGCGCAGCTCATTTTCGATTCGTGACGCTTTCTCGTTCACATCGATCTGCAACTCTGCGATCCGCTCATGCAGACGACGCTCTTTCTGCTCACTGGCCTCAATTGTCGACGCCAGCGTGTCCACGAGCTCTGTTCGACTAGCCATCTCCAGCCGAACAGCGCGTTCCAGATCTAGTACTTTCGCCTCGAGCGCCGACTTGGCTTCTGTCGCGTTCTGCGCCGCATGCTCCAGCACGATTTGCCTGTTTTCGAGCGCTAATTTGGCGCTACGGAGCTCACCTACTTCCTCTTTAAGCCGCTTGGTCTCGCTTTCGTCGATTTTGGAGCGTGAGTTCTTCGCCTGGTGGAGCTTCTGCATCATCTCCATCTCTCGTGCCATGCACACGCGAAGCTGAGCTTCCTCTTGCTTGAAATGGTCGACAAGCGCATTTTTCTTGGACTCAAAGTCCTCTTCAAGCTGCTGCCGAAGATCTCGCAAGTGCGCCTCGGTCATTTTCTGGGTCACGATCGTCTCCAGTCGTCGATAAATGTCCACCGCTTCTCTCTGGTGAAACTCGCACAGCACGGCCATCTTTTCCGGGCCCTTGGCTCGCTCATTGTAGGCGGCATCGAATTGCTGAATAGCTTCAAGCGCGGCGCGGAACGACTGGGAGGTGCTTGCAGTGTTTTGCTCGTCACCAGACTCGGTTGCCGTCTCCAGCAGCGGTGTGGATATCTCGCGCCACAACTGCGCTCGCACGCGCTCGCAAAAGCGCCGCGAGTTATCTCGTAGAGCCTGTAGCTCTTCAGCACACTTTGCTTTCAAATTGGCCTTGAGCTTGTTGCGGACCGTCCGTCGACTCGCTGCTTTCAGACTGCCGACACCACTTTGGAAGACGTCCATGGCGAGACGCCAGAGTTCGTCGTGCAGTTTCTCAAAGGCGTCGAGCTCGATGGGCGGCGACTCGCGATCCAGAGACGACTGGATACAGTCCGTGTAGGTCGCCAGCGCGTCGTCAGCCACAGCAATGCACTTGCCTTCCACGTATTCGTCCCACGCGCTGCTGAGATCCGGTTCGTGGCCGTCGGCTGCGTCACGAGCTAGTGTCTGCAGCAGTGACTGCAGCACGTCGGCTCGCAGCTCCGTGCCAAAAGCTCGCTTCACTGGTGCGTTGGTACCAAAGAATCTCGCGGGGTTTGTATCAGCGATAGCGTCGGCAGCGCGCAGTCCCATTGTCTTGAGTCGCGTCATCTTCGCTACGGAAGACGACGGCGACGCGTCGTTGACGGTCGGCTGCAGGTGTTCCAGCGACCCGTCACGTGAGAAGTCGACAGTGATCATCGTCGGCAGCATGTCGTAGATCTCAATTGGCGACAGGTCTCGCTGCAGCAGCTGCAAGGACTCCTGGAACGGAGGAAACGCTGGTAGCGCGTTCGCCACGGCGATCTCCGAGTCTCCGGCCGACAGAACGAGCGAAGACATCGTGCAGAGAGCACCGATCACAGGCGACGACGCATCGCCCACGTCCAGAATGAGCAGGCGGTAGTCTTCCTCCATGAATGACACACACGCCAGCAGTGTCACGCCGGCGCCGGGGCCGATGTCCTTAGACGCGACTGAGCCCGTGTGGCCCAGCAACTCCGCGACGAGACGTCTGCGCGCCGGCACCGTCGCCCGTGAGCCCAGCAAGGTCACGACGGCCACGCGTTCGTCACCGAACTCGTCACGCAGTAGCGTCTGGCCCGCCGACGTCAAGCGGCCGTCGCCGTCCAGAAGATCCACGTCGCGCCATGTCGCTTCCATGGTGGCGTCGTGTTGTGTTGCAAAGTTGGCCACAATGGAATGCAAATAGAAACGCGGATAGATACGATTTCTAAATACTAACTACGTGTCCTTCGACGCCGTGGCGACGCGGTTCGTGATTGAAACACCGAGATGCTGCGCACTGCTGGTGTCTAAGCGTTCGACGAGCTGTGCAGCGTTCAAAGTCAGATCCACGGGATCCCACTGCACGTTGGCGGGCGTGGGTTCAGCCGTAGGCCGCTTCACAGTCACGTAAAATCCGACCATGAGCAGATAGAAAGGCAACGATGAAGCGAAGTATCCTCACCTTCATGGAGAAACTGCGCAACAACGTCGTCACTCCACCCGTGTTGAACACTGGATCTGATGCCTTCACGATATTGTCCATGCGCGTCTCGAGCTCCTTCGTCGCCGTTTGGACCTTGGACACGAAGCCCTGCACACACACCACGTCAGTCTCCTCAATCGCAAAGCATCGCAGCCCGCGCCGCACCTCCATGAGGTTAATTTTGATGAAGATGTCCTCCAACTCGCGGCAGTTCTCCATCAGTGCTTCCATGAGCAGCTCATGCGACTCGGCGGCGTCCTGCCGCAGCACATCCGCCACCGCCATCGCTTCGTCTATCTTGAACAGGGCCAGGCCCAGTCGCTCGTCCACCGGCGGTGTGACCTCGACAGCTTCATCCACTACGTCTTCATAGTTCACACACAACTCCCGGAAGGCGCGCTGGAGCTGGTGGGCGTCGGCGCCATCGCCAGCCGTCGGCTCCGCAGCCATCATGGTTGCAGCTCACAAGCTCTTCCGTCTGAGAGCACTTCCACATCAAAGCGTAAAAAGGTTTGCCAGTCGTAAATACTCCATTTTGTCAGCTGACCCAACGCCACCCTTTCGTAAAAACCCTTGAGCAGACTGGACCCAGCCATTTGGATTGGATCGAAGGGAAGCAAGCCACGCGAAACGGAGCTGTTCAGGCGTGACAGTCCACATCACATCATCGCGATCTGCCTTGCGACCGCCGACCACCACGCCACCATGAGCACCGTCACCGACATCGACCCGGAGAAGAAGAAGCAGTGGGAGGCCAGCTCCGACTTCGCCAACTACTTCTGCACCTATGCGTACATCTACCACCAGAAGCAGATGCTCATGGACGACCTGCGCATGCAGAGCTACCGCGACGCGATCTTCGAGAACCCCAACCATTTCAAGGACAAGGTCGTGCTGGACGTGGGCACTGGCAGCGGCATCCTCGCGATTTGGGCCGCCCAGGCTGGCGCGCGCAAGGTGTACGCCGTGGAGGCCACCGACATCGCCGTCCAGGCGCGCAAGGTGATCAAGGCCAACCACCAGGACCACATCATCACTGTCATCCAGTCAAAGATCGAGGACGTTGAGCTGCCGGAGAAGGTGGACGTGATCATTTCCGAGTGGATGGGATACTTCCTGCTGCGTGAGTCCATGTTCGACTCGGTTCTCATCGCGCGTGAGCGGTGGTTGAAGCCGGAGGGCGCCATGTTCCCTTCGCACGCGTCCATGTTTATCGCGCCCATGAACAATGAAGACGACAGCAACAAGCGCTTCAACGAGTTCTCTAACGCGATGGACAACTGGCGCAGCTTCGTCGACAACACCAAGGCCTCGTGGGGTGTCGACATGAGTGTGTTGGGCAACGCGTTCCGCAAGGAGCAGGAGCAGTTCTCGCTCCACACGTCGGCTTGGGCTGAGCTGTCGCCGTCGGATCTGATCGGTGACGAGGTCGAGATCGCCGCCTGGGACCTGAAGACGTGCACGCTGGAGGACATGCTCGAGGTGAAGAAGGCGTTTACGCTCGAGATCACGAACGTGGGTCGCTTCGGTGGCATCGCTGGCTGGTTCGACGTCGACTTCAAGGGCTGCGCGGAGCTGCCGGCGCAGAAGGACGTGACGCTCACGACGTCGCCGTTCGTGCAGCCAACTCACTGGGGTCAGCAGGTCTTCCCACTGTACCCACTCACGCAGGTGTGCGAGGGCGACAAGGTCGAAGGCTCGATCGCCGTCGTGCGCCGCACGGACAACCAGCGCCTGCTCAACGTCAAGTTCCAGCTGCAGGTGCACCACGCGGACGACGAGAGCGAGGCCCCGTTCACGAACGTCTACCAGATCGAGTAATTAAATAAGTTGTTTCGGTTGCGCTTCCTTCGAGAAGCGCCGTTTATTTCAATAGATACAGTGATAGATAACCAATATATCAGTACGTCAAAGAAGCTGCTGCATCAGAGCACACGTGCCCAGTCACTGCGATTGATCGCGAGTCGACGCGTCAGACAAGAGCAGCGATGGCGACGGTGCCTTCCTTCGATAAGGAGCTGCACGCGCTCTACTTCCTCAAGAACCTCAAGACGCTGCCCACGCCGTACGCGTCGCAGGACAACCAGCGCGTGGTGTTGGTGCGTGCTGCCACTGGATGATGGAGAAGACGAGGGCTGATGGATCGCGCGCGTAGGCGTTCTTTTGTGTCCATGGCCTCGCAGTGCTCGGAGAGCTGCATCGCGTGAATAGAGATCACATCATCGAGTGGGTGTACTCACTGCAGGTGCATCCGGACTCGCGGGATCGATGTACGTAGGGAGCTTCAGTTAAG
Organism: Pythium apleroticum; assembly: GCA_023337875.1. NCBI lineage: Eukaryota > Oomycota > Peronosporomycetes > Pythiales > Pythiaceae > Pythium > Pythium apleroticum. The sequence goes on along the minus strand of JAADXN010000200.1, from coordinate 27,279 downwards.
GTGTCGTTGGTGAAGCCCAGTCGAGCTTACACCTTGATTTCCGAGTAGCGCTGAACTCGAGCGACTGCGGCTTCCGCGGCGGATCCGCGTACGGCAATCTGTTTGGCTGCTCAGCGGTGAGTTGCTGCTCTTTCTTGCACGAACAGGCCACCGGTTGCGTTGTTGACGTGAGTCTGTCTGTGAACAGAGCGACTATGTGAGCGAAGTGTACGATACAGCCAATATTGCGTCGACGTATGCGGCTCTGTGCATTCTCAAGACGCTTGGCGATGACCTCTCGCGCGTCGACAAGCCCGCCATTATTGGTGCGCTCCGGCACTTGCAAGACAAGGTGACGGGCAGGTCTGTAGTCGTCAATCACTTTCCCCACCGCAGCGTAATGCTGACGCTCAGTTTCGTCTGCAGTTTCCACGCGCTGCCGTCCGGATCGGAGCAGGACATGCGCTTCGTCTTCTGCGCTTGTGCGATCTCACACATCCTGGACGACTGGTCGGGCGTCGACATGCCCGCATTGCTCCGCTTCATCAACTCCTGCGTCGTACGTTCGCTGGGTGGTGGGATGCTTCTATACCCGTGAGCTAATATGTGATGCGACGGTAGGCCTACGATGGCAGCATCGGCATCAATGCGGACACGGAAGGCCAAGGCGGTGCCGTCTATTGTGCCATCGCGTCACTCGTTCTCTCCGGCCGTCTCATGCAGCTGCACGGCGGTTTGAACGACTTGATCCGATGGCTCATGTTCCGCCAGCAGGGCGGATTTCAGGGCCGCTGCAACAAGACTCCCGACTCCTGCTACGCCTTCTGGAATGGCGCCGCGCTGGAATTGCTGGGCAAACACCACCTTGTGGACGTGCCCACCTGTCAAGCCTTCATCCTGTCGTGCCAGTTTCCATTCGGTGGGCTGTGCAAGTACCCAGACGTTGTTCCCGACGTGATGCATTCATACTACAGCCTGGCTTGGCTTAGTATCGCCGCCAACCAGAAGCGGAAAAGCTGTGGCGGGGAGAGTTCTTCGGCCGATGACGATGATCCATTTGCGTGTCTAGTGCCGATCGATGCCAAGCTACAGGTTCCCGTGTTCCCCAAGTCACAAAAGAAAGGGTAGAGAGAGGACCGTACTTGTTGCTTCAAAGCATACATGTCTAGAGTTCAGCTTGACTTGTTCAAGTCAAGATCTCGACACCGTCTTCAGTGATCAGAACACTGTGCTCGGCCTGTGCGCAGCGTCCTCCGTCGACATTTGCTACGGTCCAGCCATCATCCCAGTGAAGAATCTGTGCAGAGAGATAGCTGTGAGAATCTTCTAAAACCCTATCGACCAACGAGCTCCTTACCTCAGCACTACCTTCGCAAACAGCCGGCTCAACGGTGAATGCCATCCCTGGCAGCATCATGCCTGGCTCGTTGTTCCGGTGGTGGATGATAAACGGCAAGCAGTGAAACTCCTGGCCGATGCCGTGCCCGGAATATTCTTCGTTCACACTGAAGCCCTGGGCTTCGCACAGTTCCTGGACGTAGTTGCCGATCGATGAAAAGCGGCTCTTGGGGCGGCAGCACTCATTGATCGCTCCCATGAGTGCCTGGTTCGTGACCTCCACCAGCTTCTTGCCCGCGTCGTCGACGTTGCCCACCAGAAACGTCTGCGAAGTGTCACCGTGGAAGCCGTCCAGGTAGACCGAGATGTCGATGTTCACAATGTCACCGTCCTCAAGCTCGCGACTGATCAGTCACAGGCATCCACACGCTCAGTCGGTTGCAGTATTCGATTGGTAGGCAACTTATGAATGCGTACCTGTCGGGGATGCCGTGCACGACGATCTCGTTCACGGACGAGCACAGTGACTTGGGGAAGCCGCCGTAGTTGAGCGGAGACGGGTACGCTCCACAGCGGATGATCTCATCATGGACCAGGCGGTCGATCTCGTCTGTCTTCTGGCCGACTTGCACGTGCTGCTGAGCGAACGCGAGGATCTCCTTCGCCAGTTGGCACGCGCGACGCAGTCGCTCCTGCTTGGCCTTGTCCAGAATAGGGATGAAGGGCTTGAGGTTTGACATTTGCCCTTTGGCAGCGTACGGCGGCTTCACAATGTGGTCTGGCACCGCACGCTTGGGCGACACATCGCCAGCGATAATGGGCTTACGGGAGCCAAGCGCAGAGCCCTGTGCGCGCGTGAAGAAGCGGCGCGTCGACGCCGACAATGCTGGCATCCGCACCATGTTGCCGTGTTTCTTTGAAGGAGCAATTGTGGTGGTGATGGACAGGAGTTCGAAACAGTTAGGAACCGAGGTGGTAATTGACATATTTAACTTATATGATGTTGTTTTCTGCAGCGTCACCACGGCAAATGCGATGACGCAGCGAGTGTCGAATGGCGATGGGCTAGCCTGGATGCACGGAGCACGCGCTCCTCTCTTCTCCAAAGGAGACGACATCTACAGGCGTGGCTTCTGTTGCTGCTTCAACGCATTGACGCCGGCACGCCCCATGGTCTTCCCCTGGCGCGCCAACCATCGAGCAAGGATCGGCGTGACGCCAATCGTCACAGCTCCGCGAGCGGGGCCAGTCGCCAATGTGGACACGTATGCAAGCGCGAGACTCCCGGCCTGTGGGTCGAGATTGGACAAATCCACGAAGGGGATCTTGTCCAGGTACTGCTCGATGTTGATGCCGTGGCGGATAGCCGCATACGAGCCAGAGAGCGTTGTCGCGAAGAGCGACGCGTGGAAGATTAATGCGGTGCGGCCGTACTTGCTGAGCACCTCCTTGACCTTGGCTTGCATCGTCATGATTCTGACCTCGTGCGCCTTGGAGCTGCTGCCGTGTGGATGCCGTGGGTGTGCTTCAGGTAGTCGTAGTCAGTTGTGGAGTGGACGGCAGGGCGGCGCTTGAAGAATGCGCACGAATGCGAAGCCGATTGTGGCCTCGACAGCGTGCGTGCGTGCGTCGCGCTCTGGGATTTTCTGCTTCGCGCCGCCCTCGCGCTGTGGTTGGGCAGGCGTCGGTCGACCTTATCACACAAACTGCTGTCGTTGGGCGAAAGAGCGCCGCCTGTCCCACACAAATCCACCAACTGGCACTGCCACTCTTGCGGGGGAAGTGACGCTTGGATCCTGAAGCTCAACCGTCTTTTGAAGAAAAAAAAACTGCACCACCACTGAACATCGATTGTTGAAGATGGAATGACAAGCTGGTCCAGCCACTGCGGTCGGTATGTGGGCACAGATCAATAGCGTCACTACCTCTCGTGTTATGGGGGGACATTTATCGGTGCTGGATGCCAGGCTGCTGTGTATGCGTGCGTCGAGCTTGCGCGGTGGCACCGGTGATGCTGTCTTTCGACTTGCTTTGGCTCTGACTTGTGGCGCTGCGTGCGGTCGCTGGGAGCAGCGCGAGGGGGCGGCTGGCGCGGCTGCGTCGCTCCTGCGTCTCTCGCTCTTCAAGCTCACGCTGTACTCGCTGTAGCTCCTGTTCTATCTCCGCTTTGCGCGATTCCAGGTCGCGCAGAGACACCACTGCAGCAACGAACGACCAACATGATTAAGCCGTCGGACTGTCGGGTTTCGAGTGTGGTGCTCCATGCGCACTCACCTGAAGTCGCGACAGAGCCATTGACCGTTTGCTGTCCGCTGACTGTGCTTCCTAGGCGGGAGATGGAGCTGGTGGACGTATGTGAGGCTAGGGACCGCATGGAGCTTGTGCTGGAGCGGCTGGAGCACACTGACGAGGTCTTCCGAGCACACGATCAAAGAGAATGTACCGAGATGTCAGCACGCAGGTTTGCGCTTCCATCTTCGCGTTAGTGTGGGGTGGACACGGCGTCCTCACCTCACCCATGTCGCTTTGTGCTCTGGTTTCAGCGGACGCAGTCTCTGCTTAACGAAAATTCACCTTCAGCCACGGAAACCTCAACGACAGATTGGGCCATCGCACGTTTCACCTACTTGTAATTGACGTCGTCACGCTCGCATTGTCGCCTCCGTGGTCTTTCTTTGGACTGAATCCAATAACAATGATGAATCAGTCGTCCGAAGAGGAATGCCTTTGCCCGCGCTCGTGACCGGGTCCTTTGACTCAACGCACTGAGCGACGTGGCTTCTCACAGACGACGGCATCAGCTCGAGTACGGGACTTTAGTTGTCTGTGTCGCGAGAATAGCCTCTACCGCGCGTGCTTGAAGGGTCTGCCTGCCGGCGACGCGGCCGGTCGCGACTCTTCGAGCGACTGCAATTTTGGCTCATTACCGTCGGAGCATTAAAGCCAAACCCACTCGGTGAGTTGCCTGTAGAGGCGGAAGTGCAGGCGATGGAGCTTCATCGGTCGCGCATGAAGCCGAGCGAGTTGCGCAACGCGTTCACGGCGGCCAAGGCGCGTGCAGTGCGGCAGCCAGCGCCCCCGCGACTGCTAGACTTCGTCAACGCGGACGACCACACTGCGCGCGTGTCCAGCAATGTGCCGCTCCACAAGCCGCTCTTCGAGCCGACGCCAGCGGAGGTCTGGATCGATGACTATACGCCTTTCCAGACGCTCATGACAAAGCTCAGCTTCCGCAACTGCGACAGCGTGGCGCGCCGCTTCAAGATCGAACCGCCCGCATCGCCGCTGTTCAAGATCGCGCCCTACGCCACCGCCAAGTCCAAAGACCGCATCGACGGTAAGATCGCGGCTGGCATGGACGTCGCATTCCTGCTGGAATTCAATCCACAGGAGATCGCGGACATCGCATTCGATCTGGTGTGTTGCACGGAGCGTGAGCGGTTCGCTCTGCCTGTGCGAGTACGGGGTCGCGTCGCAGCTCTCGACATTCCTGATGAGATCGACTTCGGGGTCTGTCCTGTGAAGGTGCCGACCAGCAAGGTGCTCACCGTCCACAACGTCGGTTCCCGTAGCGTGAAGTACGCGTTTCGAACGAGCGACCACTTCTCCATCAGCCCAGAGCATGCCGTGTTAGCGCAAGGAGAGGCCGTTCAGTTAGAATTGCGCATTACGCCCCCGCGCCTGTCGACGAACGAAGGCGAGCTGCTGATACTGGACGACGCGGGCCAGACAGCTGTAGTTAAGCTGCAGGCAAGAGTCACGAACCTGGATGTGTACCTGAGTGTGCCCCTCGTCGAGCCAAGTGCCACGTACATCTCGCTCTCCTCGCGGAAAGCTATCAAGATCTGCAACGACAGCGAGTACCCGTTGGACTTCGTGTGGAAGGCCTTCCCAGACGCGTTCCACGAGCAGCAAGAACGCGACCGGCTACTTGAGGAACTGGATGCACTCGAGGCTGTCGAACTGGAGCAGCTCGCGCTGGAACAGGAGGAAAACGGAGGAGACGACCGAAATGGCTCAGTAGTCTCCCCCTTCGACATTCGAAAGGCGATTGAGATCAAGTACAAGCACCTCCGAAAGGCGGCCGTCGAGGACACGATGCAGTTTGTGGACGACTGCTTTGCGCTCACGCCCATCACTGGACGCGTGTGGGCGAACTCCGAGATTGACGTGGTCACGAGCTTTTCGCCAACTATGGCGCGGTTGTACAATTGCAGTGCGTTCTTAGAGATCGGAGGCCAAGAGTCGAGACTGCCGTTACAAATCCGCGGGCAAGGTATTGGCCCCAAGGCAAAAGTCGTCTACAACGAGCTACTGGACTTCGGTGACGTGTACATCAGCGACGAGCGCACGCGCGACTTCACGATCCAGAACAAGGGCGAGATCTCTGCCGTGTACGAGTTGATCCCGCTGAATCCTCCTCTTCCCGAGGGCATATCGCTTCGTGTCGTGCCTAGCGCTGGTACACTCGGAGTAAACGAGATGTGTAAGGTGGAGGTGTCGTTTAGCTCTCAGCTACTAGGCGAAGTATTGCAGCCGATCCGATTTCGTCTTCAAGGGTCCGAGGAGCAGCTCAGTGTCCGTGTCAAGGCCAACGTCGTGCCGCCGGTATTCCACTTCGATGTGGATCAGGTCGATTTCGGCGCTGTCTCGTACTCGTTTCCGCAAGTGCGGACAATTAAACTGATCAACACGTCGAAGATCGCCATGGACTACTCACTGCGGATTCCAGAAGAAGCCAACTACAAGAAGAAAGAATTTGAGCTTTCTCCAGTCCGCGGGCGTCTCGAGGCCTACGGTGAAGAGGAGATCCGCTTGAGCTTCATTCCGATGAATGTGAAAACGTACGACTACTGTCTCGCCGTGCAAGTTGCTGGCATCACCTCAGACCTCGTGCGGCTTCCAATTCGAGCCCAGTCGTTTGTGCCAGACATCGCGATGCGACGAGCTGAGCTCGAATTCGGCGCGTGTTTTCTGCGTTATCCGCACAAGCAAACTCTCGTACTGGAAAACAAGTCACCGCACCTGCACGCACGCTTTGAGATCAGTGAGCAAGACGACCACTCGCGTGCGATTGCCAGCTACAACCCCAACGAATACTCCGGTGTGCTGCGTCCGGATGAGAAAGTTGCGTTGGACATCTACTTGTCATGTGAGAAGCTGGGTCCAATCCGACTGCCCATGTCCATTGCCATTCCGGGTAGCTCCGATTTGCCGTTGGCTGTCACGCTCACAGCCACAGGCACGGGCCCACGCGTGGAGCTGGACCAAGCAGAAGTGAACTGGGGTAGCTGCACGTGTCTTGTCGACCACGAGCGAGTGCTGACGATGACCAACCCGTCGCTGATTCCTGCGCCGTATAAGACTTTCATTCGCAACGCTCGTTCCAAGTTCCAGATCGACCAAAAGGAAGGTATTGTTGCGCCTGGCGACGTCGTGCAGTTCAAGCTCAATGCCAACTTAGACGACACGATCTTGTTCAAGGACACGCTTCACATTCTGATCGCGGAAGGAGAGAACTTGGTCGTGCCGCTGGCGATCAAAGGCACTGGTACGACGATGTGGTCACCTAGCGAGCTGCGCGTGATCGATTTCGGCCACCAGATGACGAGTCGCGAGTGTGAGTGGAGCTGTACGCTAGAAAACAAAGGCAAGCGCTCGCAAGTTCTCACGTGGAGCAACCGCACCGTCATACGCGCAAAGCTTCAGCTTGCTGAGGCCAATGCTGTTGCAAACAAAAAGGCAGCAACCAACGCAAGTAGACAGTTGGGGAAAGCTGGAGCGGGCGGAAAGACAGGTTCTGGTGACGCTGCACCAATCGAGGATGTTACACCAGTATTCTCTGTGTTTCCTGCGACGATCGAGCTCAAACCTCGGACGGCATGCGTGTTTCTCTTCAAAGGGATATCGATGAAGGCAGGATCCATCACGGAAGAGCTTGTTTGCGAGACGCGCGTGGGCAAGGAGAAGAACAATAAAGTGGCGTTCGTGACGGAGATCCATGGTGATTTCTTGAATCCCAAGCTCGAGCCGTCCGTGTCATCCGTTCAGTTTGCCTACGTGCACGAACCTGGCGTCGACACGATTCCGCGCCAGTCGCAGCTGCTCTCGCTCACAAACGCATGTGCTTTGCCGCTATCGTTTACGCTTCGCACGCAGCCGCCTTTCTCGCTGGACTGCTGGGAGGCAGAGCTGCAACCAGGCGAGAAAGTCGATTTCACCGTCGAATTCTACCCCGGGTTCAAAGATGACCATCTGAGCCGCATCATCCAGGGCAAAGTCGCGATTGCGTATGTCGGCCACCCGCAAAAGGACAGTCTGGAGGTCATGGGTAGCATCAGCTTCCCAAATCTGCAGTTTGAAACGACCAAGATCGACTTCGGCTGCACACTCAACGACACGCAGCGATCCATGCTTGTCACAGTCACGAATATCTCGAAAGTCGACACGACCTACCGCTGGGTGTTCATTGAGGACGAGCAGGAAGCACGCGCATTGGCGACGCCGAAGAAGCCGTATATTCCAGTGAATCAAGTGTTCGATATACTGCCGATCCGCGGATCGCTCAAGCCTGGAGAGAGTGAGAAGATCGAGTTTCTCTTCTATGGCCACGCCAATCGCAAGTTCAAGTCGTTGGTGTCATGTGAAGTAGAAGGCGGACCCGAATACGAACTCACGCTGATGGGCGAGGCGTCGTCGCTCGTGTACAAGCTCGACAAACAGTGTCTCGATTTTGGCCAAGTCTTGTACAACAAGACCGAAGACCGCGAGTTTGCCATCTTGAACGTCGGCAAAGTGCCGTTCTCGTACAGCATCACGATGGACAAAATCACTCGTGGCCGCGTTGTGCTGGTGTCGCCCATGACCAACAAGATCGCACCTAATGAAAAGCAGCGAGTCCTCGTCCAGCTCAAGCCGGGCATCCCTGAGCCATTTGAAGAATCCATTCTGATCGAAGTCGCGCACTTCCAGCCAGTCGAGTTCAAGTTGTTTGGAAGTGGAACGTTCGCAGCCGTTTCCATCAATCTGCCACGAGAAAATCACCCGGCAAGCACAATCCAAGGCGAGCATCCCAAGTGGAGGGAGCTGAAGAAACAAGCCAGGTTACAGCTTGAGGCGTCCATGCTGAGCGCGTCAGCAATCGCTGCTGACCAGGCTGCAGCTGGGATTATGGTGGGTTCTGACTCCAAGTCCAGTATCTCGACGGGTCCTGCACGCACACTGGAACGAGGCAGCTCATTTGCTTCGGTTATTCCTGGCGGGAGCGGTGCGAAGAGTGTGGTGGCTGGATCGCCTTCCAAGGCTGCCACTAACAGCAACTCGACCCTTCGTACGTCAACGACAGCGGCGATCGTCACGGCGATAGACGACTTGGACGTGGAGATTGAGGCGTCACGAATGCTCTTCGCAGGGTATTTAGTGGTCCAGGATCGAAAAAAGCAGCAGCAACAGCAGCAGCTCGGCAAGCCGGAGGTGGATGTGGATGGCGAGTTGCGAGATAGCACCAACAACAACTCATATGAAGACGCCGCAACTGGTCACGTGGACACGAAGCCCCATGTAAATAAGTCGAAGCAGCCGCACGCTGGCGTCGCCACGCCGACGGAGAAGGCGGAGAAGCTCAAGTCACCATCGGAGTCGTTTCCGTTTGTGCTGTCCCAGTTCGTGCTCGACTTTGGCAATGTCGTACTCGGGACCCACAAGGTGAAGAAGTTCAGCGTCATAAACATCGGCCACACGCCAGCGTCGTTCCAGCTCGATAAGAACCTCGCCCAGTCGCGGGGGTTCCAAATTGAACCGGAGCGAGTCGTGCGATTGCCTGAGAAGCAGTCCATCGAGTTCACGGTCACATTCCAGGCCCGGAAGAACGTGTCGCTTGGCCTCCATCAGGTGCAATTGCCAATTGCCATGAAGAACGGTCCGCCGTGTCTTTTCACGATACGCGCTGTCGTGACGGTACCAGATATCGCGATCTCTATGGAGGCGCTGGACTTTGGTAAAATGGCGGTAGGCACGTGCCACACCGCGTACACGCAACTACAAAATGTGTCCAGTGTGCAAGTGGAGTGGGCGATCAAGAAGCCGATGGGCTCGCCCAAGGATCTGCCCAACTTCCGGATTTCGCCACAGAGCGGAGTGCTGGCACCAGGCAATCGAGTCAACGTCCAAGTGGAGTTTCTGCCAGATGAAGGTCGGCTTTACGCACTGAAGCTGCCTATCAAAGTTGCAGGCAACGCGAAGACTCGTTCGATCACATTGCGTGGGGAAGGTTCGGAGCTGCGTGTGAGCTTTGTGCCGGCAATGATCGAGCTGGGGCCGATCCTGCCGTGCTCAGAGGCGACAGAGTGTGTCGTTGAGCTGAGGAACGATTCCGAGTATCCTGTGGAAGTGTTTTCCCTCGACTTCGACGAGACGTACAAGAGCGATGAAGAGTTGTTGCGTGGTCTCAGTGTGTTCGGTCCCGATGACATACTGCAACTCCCTCTTCGAGTCCCCGGGCAGACGCTGCCAGAGTACTTCAAGCAGCACGGCATCCAGCTCCCTGCTGCAACGATAGAGCCTGAAGAAGTCGTGGAAGAAGCTCCAGGTACACCTGAGCCACCAGACGAACACCGTGATGGGGCTGAGCTAGTGAGGAGCGATAGCGGTGATGCTATTGGTCTGACTAGCCATCGTCGGTCCGTCTCCGTCCAGAGCGTGCAGCCTGTAGTTCGAACAGCCATCGACTACGTTGTGATGGGACCTCCACAGTGCGGGAAGTCGACGCAGGCAAAGTTGCTGGGTGAGCGAGAGGGATTGCAAGTGTGGACGATCGACGACGCGATTGAACGCGTGGTGTTGGATATGGAGAGTGAGCTGGGACGCGAAACTCGAGTTGTCCTTGGGCTGGAGGAAGTTGCCACCGCTGATGCTGGCGACTCAGGTGTGAACGAGGCCGATTCAAACCAACACGCAGTTGCGGTTGAAGTTCCAGCTCACGTCGTCAAGCCGGCCGAACTACCTACTATCGAGTCGCTGCTTGATCAGATTATTCGGTGGCGATTAGCTCAGCCAGATCTCGAGAAAGGCGGTGTGTTGGATGGCTGGGAGAACGCCTTTGTGTCCCTCGAATCAACCCTCGATGCGTGTTCGAGAGTCATGCCGACATCTCGAATCATTTGGTTGCAACTGGATGAAGATGCCTATGAGGCTATGACAGCCGCGATAGCGAAAGCAGAGGCGTCCACCCGCAGCGGCAGGAATCTCGGTTTGTCGCCCTCCCGATCCTTTCTTACTGCATCAAGATCTTCAGGAATCCTGGAGCCTGCTGAGCAAGAAACGACCAGTGAGAGTCAACCCGAAGTCGGCGGAGAAGATGCTGGCGAAACTTCGAAGACCAAAGAACAGGAGCTGAAGAGCAGCGACGGCTCCAGATCGACTGGTCAGCTTGTCGGCGCTGAAGACGTCACCGAGACTCTGCTGTCCGTTGACGAGGAGACAGTCGCTATTCTTCGATCCAAGTTCGACGGGCTCAAGCGATCGCGGCCAGAAGCGAGAAGGACTTTCACTCAGTACCTGCAGGATTTGGCGCAGCTGCGAAGGCGACTTGCGAATTTTGCCGCACGTGACCGTCAGTCTGTGGGCGGAATGAGAGACGAGGGTGAGGACATTGTAGTCGGTGCTCCTGACACGTTGCCACCAACTCGTCAGATCAATGAGGACGCCGCTGACGCAACCGCGGCTTCGCGAGCTGGTCAGATTGGTCCAACTTCCAGCACCAGTTCTCCCGTTGCAATACTGAAAAATGTATCACGAGCCGACAACTTTGTGCTCGAAGTGCCCGTACTCGAGCCAGCAGCGGCACTCACCATCCACAGTTTGCTCGTCTCTTCCCTCGAGAAGTTTGTGCGGGAGCTCGAGCTGAACCACTTGGTAGTACCTCTATCTGCCAAGTATCAGGTCGTCAAGCGCCCTCATCAGCGATTCAGCCGCAAACCGATCCAGCGGTTCACACTGCACCCCTCTCCATCTTGTGTAGATGGTGTATCAGCTTCGACAGATGAAGGCGGAAGAGACGAGACGCCGTCAAGTGAAGCTGGTGTTGTGGTGGAAGACGTTGCGCAGATGAACGACGAGAAAGGAGCAGTCCAATCGAGACCCAAGGCGGCAACACGTTGGGTTCTCGAGCCTTTTCAATCAACACAGGTCGCCGTTCGATTTGCTTCCACTGACGTCGGCGTGTTCGATTGTACTCTGGGGTTCGAGGTCGTCGGAGTTCGACGGGAATTCAACCTCTTTTGTCGCGGCACTGCGAGTGTGCCTCAGATCAACTCGGACCCGCGGAACGTGTTCATGAGTCGCGTCAAGTCACGCGCAGAGAACGTGTATGTCCAGAAGAAGTTCGTGTTATCCAAGAACCAGTTTGAGTTTGGACCGCTCATCGTGCCTACGACGCCCACAAAGGCTCCCGAGTCTGAGGAGGCCTTCGCGCAGCTTCTCAAAGCTGGGACAAGCGCAAACAACATTGAGAGCTTCAGAATCTCCAACGTGTCGAAGTACCCGCTACGGGTTGACTTCAGCCTGAGTGAACTCGCATCACTGGCGTTTGCCTTCGCTCCTGCGTTTCTGGAACTGGCAGAAAACGAAACCAAAGAACTCAAAGTGTGGGCGAGTCCGCCGCAAGACGGGCTTCACGAGAATGCGCTCGTGTGCTGCGTGAGCGACAATCCAGAACCAGTGCTCTTTCCTGTGAGCTGCTTCGGCTGTACTCCTTCCATCGAACTTCGCGGGCCTTGGGAACAGCCAGCGGGCGATAGCAGTACGTCTGAACAGATTGTCGCAGCTGATTCAGCTGTTGCTGAAGCGCTGGCAGCTGGATCAACACCTTCATCGACACCCAGGACATCAGCACCCGCCTCGGCTCGTCCGGCGTCAGTAGCAGTGCCTCTGCAACCTGAAGGCCCAGTACTCGACTTTGAGCAGCTCCTCCTCAAGCGCCAAGATGAGAAGACGTTCTTTCTGGAAAACACATGCGCTGTTGCCGTCGCGTGGCGGATTGCTGCTGTCACTGACATCCCATCGGACTTCCGTGTTTTTCCTGTCGACGGCGTGATCAAGCCGTTCCAGAAGGCGCCTGTACTGGTGGTCTTCACGGCAAGCACTGAGGCATTGCACAAGCACGCACTCCGGATTGAATTCTCCGACGCGGATAGTGCCTTGCGCATCGACGAGCGACGTAGAACGCTGTCTCTGATGCTTCAGGCCGAAGCGTACAAGATCGACGTGTGCTCGTTCGAGAGTGACTCCACTTCTGCCAGCGGAGTCAGTGGTGCACGCGATGGAAACCTCGACTTTGGATTAGTTCGAGTTGGTGAGATTCCGACGCGTTCCTTCAGTATCAAGAACCGCGGAAAGTACAACATCAAGTTCGTGATGTCGCTGCGGTCAAGTGCCGCACGTGAGTACTTCAAAGTGGATCCGCCGGAAATGGTGCTCGAGCCCGACAAGTCGGCGAGCGTCCAGGTCTCATTTCAGACCAAAGCCCATGAAGTCACGCTCCGTGATAACAAAGACATCAAATGCACGATCATCGAGATGCTCTCGGGGGAGGCGTGTGCCGAGTTCCACGTTCTCACCAGCGTACGCGCCGTGTTCAGTGTCTTCCGCTTGCAACCGAATCGTGGCATCAATTTTGGACCACTCAAGTTCAATGACAAGCCCAAGACCAAGCGCATCGAGATCCGCAACGACGGAGACTTTGTGTTCAAGTTCCGCGTGAGCAGCCTCTCTGCCTCTGGGAATTCAATGCCAGCACCGCTGCAACTAGAGACACTGCTCTCGCCGAGTGTGCTGACGGTATCTCAGTTTCAAATCACACCAGATTGTGGATCAGTCGATCCCGGTACGACTGCCGCCCTGGACGTGGTATTTCAGCCCAAGGACTGCAGCATGTACCGTGAGCTGCTGTACATCGATATAACAGGTCGAAATCCTCTACTTACGGATGACGCGGCACTTCGCTATGAGCTCATCGGCGAGAGTTGCTTCCCGGGCATCAGCGCTAGTGACTACGAGAGCATTTTCGAAGAGCAGATCGTCGTGCGGACGATGGGTGGCAACGACGCGAGCGTCGCTTCCTCGGCCAAAGCAGGCACCACGACGACCAACACTGCGGCTGCGCTCATGGCCATGCAGACGGTTCTCTTCGCTGAGAAGGAAAAAGTGTTCTCGTTTGGTGCGATGGTCGCTGCTGCTAGTGCGAAGGGGAGTGTGGAGCGCTTCAAGATCTCGAACCCAACCAAAGTGACCACGACAGTCCAGTTTCTGATCAGTCCAGCCGCAGCTTCGATGGAAAGCACCGCCGCGATGCAGGCTGCCGCTGCTGCGTTTTCTGTCCAGCCGTCCATGTGGGAGATCCCTCCACTGGAGCATCGCTTCGTGAACATTCACTTCAAGCCCACTGCAATTCTCAGCTATAATGCCATTTTCGCGGCACAAGTCGAAGACTCGCCGGCTCAGGCAACGACAGAGACGGTGCTCCAATTCCAGTTGCGAGGCGAAGGAACGATGCCTTGTGTCACGATCAGTGACCCCACTCAACGAGAAGCGAGTACCGGGGCGCTGCTGATGCATTTTGGTCGCGTCCGTGTCTCCAAAGCCAAAGAAGCATCGCTGGTGCTCCGGAATGACGGCATTTTGTCGGCAACGGTGCTGTTCTCCATGCAAGCGAACCCAAACTTCAACTTTGCACATGGCAATGGCTCCGTGGTTGTGTCTCCCCGTACTACGGAGACGCTGACGATCCAATTCAAGCCTCAGAAGGCGCACGATGAACCGCTTCTTGCTATTCTCAAGATAACCGTGCAGAACAACCCATTTGAAGAGACGACTCTCAAGCTCTCCGGGCAAGGATACAGAGAGGATTTGGTGTTTGAAGACCTTCCGCATGGCCACGACGACGAGCTCCATTTTGATGACATTGCCGTGTCCCGAAAACGCATCGGCGACAGCGCCAACAGTAGCGGAGAGAGAAGTGCTGCGAGCGACGTCAAGGTTTTCACACTGTGCAACCAATCGAACGATGTCGTCCGCTTCGCGTGGCCCGCAGAGTCGACTCCGTTCGCATTCACTCCATCTCTGGGGCACCTCCGTCCGCGGGGTTACAAGCTCATCAAAGCCACGTTTTCCCTGACTCCTGATGCCCCCAAGCCAGTGGTGGTGCTGAATCACAAGTTGCAGTTACAGTCTCAGCGCATCACACTCAAAGACGAAGGTGCTACCAGCGTCAGTGAGTGGGACGACACGATGCACACCGTATCCTTTGATGAGTCGGCTGGGCAACAAGAGGGAGTCGCTGGTGTCGTGCCAGAGCCTGCGTACGAACCCGTAGGTTCTCCAACGGCCATCACGTTGTCGTGTTTCGCTGCTGCTGATGTTGTCGCGTACGAGTGTGATGTCCACACGATTGCGTTCAAACGAACGTTCATGCTCCAAACGTGCTCCCACAAAATCACCGTCAAAAACATCAGCAAGATCCGCCTCGCGTTTTCATGGCGGTGGGTGCGAATGGTTCGCAGCGACCTTGGCATCGTCGACTTTATGCCGGTAAACAACAGCGCCGAGGACGAGGACGACGAAGACTGCCCCTTTGAGATCTCTCCTTCTAGTGGAGTCATCGCCGCGGATGCATCGCAGTCGTTCTGTGTACGGTTCGCACCCATGGAGGTTGATGACTTTCACTACGAGCTACGCTTTATCGTGCCTGACGCAGACAGTGACCACGACGGCGAGTTGTATGGAGACGACATTGAAGCTGAAGAGGCAGCAGTCCCTTCTCAGAAGCCCCTATGTCTTTCAGTGAGCGGCACCTCACTCCGCCCGGCGTGTCACTTCGATATCGAGCGCAGCGACTACGCTTCGCGTCGTACGATGGATATGCCTGGGCCAAATGGAGAGCTCGGGCCCCTGGATCCAGCCATAAAGGTCATCGAGATGGAGTCTCTCGGCGTTCGCGTGAAGAATACAAGGCGCTTCTACGTCGTGAATCCCACGAACGTGTCGTATGAGTTCCTGTGGGTACCTGAGGGTGACGCGAATGCCTCGTTTCGATGTGCGTCGCCGAAGGGATTGATGCTCGCTGGCAAACGCTGCGAGATGATCTTCGAATTCACCCCACAGCAACTGGATCTTCAGGAGATGTTCTGGCGCTTCCGTGTGCCGCACTTTCAAGTCAACCAGCTCTTTCTCCTTGTGGGCACAACAACGGAGCCTCGGGTGACTCTTGACCGCGGCAGCGTCAACTTCAACACGCTGCTCATAGGCACGAAGACGTCGCAAAGCGTGTCGCTGGTCAACCACGAGCACATTCCGTTCAACTTTGTGTTCGACAAGACTGCCATTGACTTTGCTGGCGAAGCGCCGGCACTTCTTGTGCACCCGCTGAGTGGAGTCGTTCCTCCGAACGGGCGAGCGCTCATCGATCTGGAATTCATCCCACTCGAGGAAAAGAGTTACAACTTCAATTTGAACTGCATCATCAAGCGGAAGCCCACGCGGTTGTCTCTCAACATCAAGGGCGAAGGCTACAGTATCCACGACGCGCTTGCAATCACAGGTGAAGATCCACAGAGCGACTCGCGGCAAGCAGTCGTTGGGCCTGGTAATCTGATCGACTTCGGAGCTGTACGAGTCCACGAAAGCGCACTACGATCCGTCGTCATCCACAACACAGGGAAATTCAACTTCGAGTTCAACTGGTCCCACTCCACATCGTCCCACGTCCAGCCGAAGACGACCATGTCGGGCTCGAGCCCACTTCTGATCCCAGCGCTTTCCATCGAGCCGCTTCAAGGAACCGTGAAGAAAAATGACAAGGTTGTGTGCACGCTGGCGTTTGCACCTACCAAGCCCATGAGTCTGGACGGACTCGGTCAACTCATTTGTACCGTTGCTGGCGCGCGACATTACCAGTTCAGCCTCCACGGCTCCGCTGTCCCGCCGTCTCTCCAGTTTTCGTTCACGTCGCATGACTTCGGCCCATGCTTCATCGCCGATACGGACGCGCTTCCTCAGTCCGAACAGGTCATTCTCACAATCTTCAACATGGACACCGACAGCAGTGTGGACCTTGATTGCCTCTTTGAGAAGAAGACACACTTACGAGTCGAGTGCCCACCAACCGTACTCGGTCCTCGTGATACGGTGAGCATCCCAATCGTCTTTACAGCTCGCCAAGAGATCTCCTACTTGGAGCTCGTTCCGTTCGTCATCAATGGCTCGTCGACCGTGTCCGTCAGCATTCTTGGTGAAGGCGTTGTGCCAAAAGTCGAGCTCGCCAACTCGTCGATGCAGACAGTCACGTTCGGAGCCTTGCAAATCGGTCAGCAACTCACACGGTCTGTCAAGATCATCAACCGAGCTAAGCGCAAGGCTGTTGTGGAGTTTATTGGTGTTCAGGAAGGCGACGATGGTGTGTTGGACAGCGAGAACCCACTCGAGTCCCTTGGTATTACCGTCTTCCCACAGCAAGAGCTCAGTCTCAAGGCTAAGGAGACAGTCGACATCGAGCTCCGCTTCGCTCCGACGCAGCGCATCGTGTCATTCCAGCGCTCGGTGTTCATCAGAGTCGCTGGTTGCCGTCGAAAGCTGCTAACGCTGACCGGGTGCTGCCAGGGCATGGATGTCCAGCTTGAGACCGACACCATCTCGTTCGGTACGGTGTGTCTGGGCTCGCAGCTTGTGCGCAAGGTGCACTTGCAGAATCGTGGTGACGTGGCCGCCAAGTTTCAGTGGAACGCGCGTGCGTTCACCCCCGACTTCGCAATATCACCGACGGATGGTATCGTCGCGCCCAACAACCACAAGGCACTCGAAGTGACGTTCAAGCCTCTCACTGAGAATGCAGACATTCGATACGAGCGGCTTGCGTGCGTCATCGATGGAACAGATCCCGTCTTTCTCACGCTTGTTGGCAGCTGTGTGAAGCAAGCGACTTCGTCGATTCAGGACGTATTCTTCGAGTCACCGGTACGAGAAGAGATGTCCAAGACCGTCACGATCGAAAACAAATCAATGTCGCCGTGGAATCTACTGCCAGTTGTTCAGGGCGAACATTGGTCGTGTCCGGATAACGTCGCCGTTCCGGCGGAGGGTAAGGCGACACTGACTATCGTGTACCGCCCACTGACGATGACTAATCAAGCAGACGACAGCACGCAAGTTGCTGGTACCCTGCCTCGACCAGATCAGCACCAGGGTTCCATCTTCTTAGCGATTCCTGACGGCAGTGCGTTGCTATACAATGTGTATGGCAAGGCATCATCTCCCGCCCCTGCTGGGTCGCTCTCAGTCACCACACCAGCGAAGAAATCGTTGCCGATCTCGATCCCGATCACAAACTGGCTAAAGCAGACGCAGACTTTCCGTGTCGAAATCCACAAGCCAGCGTCCGCATTGACCTCTGTGCTGGCACAGGGTGCGCCATCGTTAACGCTTCAGTCTGCAACCACACGCAACTACCATCTCAAGTTCTTCTCGTACACCGAAGGCGTCGTGCCTCTCACTATTCGATTCGTGAATCCGGACAACGGTGAGTATTTACTGTACGACGTTCAGGTCTCAGTTTCTCGCGCTGTGGAAGTGGAGACTATTCGACTGGAGGCACCTGTACGACAATCGATCAAGAAGACCATCACGATCGAGAACCCGTTCCCACGCGATCAAGTGGTGCAATTCGTGGACAAGGAGTGCTGGTGGAAGTGCTCCAGTGCCAGCGTGCGTGTGAGTCAGCTCAGCGATATCAATGGCCGTCCAGAAGGTGTGTTCGAAATCGAGTATCGACCGACGATTCATAGCGACACAGCTTCAGAAGCCACGCTCACCATTGCATTCGTCGAACTTGGCGAGTATACGTACAAGTTGCTGCTCGCTACGCAGGCTGCGGGCATGGAGCGCGTACTGCAGTTCAAAGCAGCCCTGGGCGGATCCCAGGTTCAGACCTTTTCCTTCACGAGCTACGCCGGCAGAAGCACGGACTTGGCTTGTTCTGTCGGGCAGCCAGCATTCTTTGCGATTCCTTCGACTGTGAAAATGGAACCGACGACTGATTGGGAGGGGAAGACTCACAGCGTACAGATCAAGTTCGAGCCTGAAGCTCTCGGGGAAGTGCGAGACATCCTCGTTTTACAGTCGGATATCGTCGGTGACTACCGTTGTTCGCTCGAAGGTGTGGCAGTGCCTCCACTGCCTCAAGGACCGTTTGTCTTCTCTGGGTCGAAGGACATCGAGTTCAAGAACGTGTTTTCATCGGCACGCGACTTTGACTTCGTTGTGGACAATCCCAAGTTCGTGGTCGCGACTAAGAGCATGTCCATTCCGGCCAAGACAGCCAAAATTGTGAGCATCAGGGTCGATCCCAGCATAAGTCCAGCAACTAGTGCAAATGTGGGCAAGGCGGCAGGTGCTACAACGACGATTACAGGCAAGCTGCTGGTCTCGTGTCCGTCGATGAAAGAGCTACCGCCGTGGGTGTATTATCTCGAAGCCACGTCATCTTAGGAGGCTAATTTTCTTTTATCACTAGCGTGAGAAAATATCCGTTTATAGCTCATTTCCTCGGAAGAACCATCGCTGCGAATCCTCTTGACACTCGATGAGCCCACTCCCTGCCATGGTGTGAAGTGTTTGCTCTAGGCTTTCCAGTGGCAGACGCCGGAATTGAGGGTGAGCAAGTATCCACTCTGCGACTTCTACCGTTGGCGACCCGTTGGGGTTGCCTGGGTGGACATTTCCACACGAATTAGATCCAAAATTGGCGAAAGCAGAACGTCGACAAGGATTCGCCACTCACGTCTGAAGAAGCTGGTCAGCGCGGGTAGGAGGACGATATCGGCGCTGAGCAGCATATACTGGTCGCTCTCCGAATTTTCCAGGTGTAATAGACCACATGACCGCAGAGCCGCGAAGGCATGACGCAGCGACCGAGTGAGAGAGTGGTTGAGCGCTTGCTCGGTGGCGATGCCCTACGGTTAAGAGCTTGCGATGGTGAGACTATCTGCATCTTCTGAAGACTAGTATTGATGGACGTACCGCTTTCACCAAGGTATCACGGAGAAGAACTGGGAACTTCACGCGCAGCGCTGTCGGAGGTTCGTCTCCTGATTGAGTCGATAGGAGTCTTTCTTGTCGATCGAGGAGCTCTTGAAGTGTGTTGATGACGACAGCATCGTGGGATGAGTTGTCGCATCGAGTTAAGAACTCGTTCACTAATTTTTCATCTAGAAGGCGATCGTGGAAGGCGCGCTGAACGATCCGATCCCACACGCTCAACGCTACTGCTGGTGGCGCCGGTATTCGGCCTGCGTTGTTGGCTGTCTTTTCGAATGTCGCCGTTGGTTTGTCACTGTCGGTGTTGTAGACTTGAGTCGTCAGCTCTTCAACGTCGAGCCAATTGAGCAGTTCCTCGTTCGGATCTTCGACCTTGCTGATACTGGTGACGCGCAGCTCTCGCTCGAGGGCTGCGTCCGCTGCCCAGCTTGTATCCATATTCAGCTTCCCTTCGACACGCACGAGATCTCCCAGTGCGAATTTCTCATCCAGCGACGGCTTCCACAGCACTGCGCGCACGAGCGCCGTGCCGTCGTCTACTAGCATCTCCACTAGATAAAGCAGTCAGCAGCTTATGTATCATCGAACAGTAAGCCCACACTCGCTCACCTCGCTCTGCACGCTGGTGAATTGACACTAACACACCCATGCACTGCGCCTTCGTCAGCACGAACTGCGGGGGCAGCGAGCGGGACGCCGCCCATGCATGGCTGCTGGGGAGACCGTCCCAGTCGCGCACGTTCTCCTTGAGTTGGCTACCGAAGACCTTCACGAATGTCTACGCCACAACGTCAGGTCTCACCGAAGTTAGTAAAGCGCGGGGGGCGGGCGTCGTCTGCACGACGTGGTTCTAGCGCCGACAATGCCGCACCCATGTCAGCGGATTCGCTTCCAGTCCACGCATTTACTTCACTGAATCAGCTTGATCTGTATCTGATCGCATCAGGTCCTTGCGCGTCTGATCGGCTGGGTCTGCTCTCATCACTACCGAACCCAATGCTGCGAATCGGACGCTTCGGCTCGGCGGTGCGGCTGGCGGCGCTGCGACGCTGCGCGACTTCGTTCGTTCGTGACTCGGCCGCCGCTCCGCTCGACGCAGCCTATAGGCTGGTACTTGGGTTCAGCCCGTCCGATGCCATTCACATCGCGCCGGAACAGGCCCAGGCCGTGGAACTCGCCGTGGCCGGCTACTCCGTGTTCGTTCACCTTCCAACCGGCGCAGGCAAGAGCTTGGCCTTCCAAGTCCCAGCACTGCTCGCTCCGCAAGGAAGTACAACCTTAGTGGTGTCGCCGCTAATCGCGCTCATGCACGTATGTAGCTATGCTCTCAACTGAAAGCCGACAGACGAGGTATTCTTGCTGACTGAACGAATGGCCACAGGATCAAGTCGCGAGTCTCACTCGAAAGGGCATCGATGCGGTGCTCGTATCCGCAGATTCAATGCGTCCGAACGCGAAACGCAAGGTCGCGTTGCGTGATTTGCTCGCAAACAAGCGCCTGGTGTACTCGACGCCTGAGTTTCTCATGCAGAACGGCGAGATGCTCAACTGGGTCGAGACTCTGCGGGACGCTCGAGGTCTCAACCGCATTGTGCTCGACGAAGCCCATTGTGTGCTAGAGTGGGGAAACACGTTTCGTCCGTCGTACCTGGAGCTGGGTCGCTGGAAGGCGCGCCATTTTCGAGACGTGCCGGTCACGCTGGCGACGGCGACGGTGCTGGAGGACGACATCCATCGGCTGGCTGAAGTGTTCCATACCACAATCGTCAGTCCTGGACCTGGACAAAACACGAGCCACCAAGCATCTCTCCGAGATGTAGTACGCGCTCATGAAATGGTTCTGGTCCAGCAGCTCAGCGATCGCCCGAACCTGCGGCTGGAGGTCGTGCGCAAGGACACCAGACATACGCCAGAGCAGATCCGGAAGCGCGTGGCAGATGCCCCTACCATTGTCTACTGCTTGACGCGACGCGAGGCGGACGAGCTGTGTCTGGAGCTCATCCGCCTGGGGTGCCACGCCGGCGTCTACCACGGTGGCATCCCGCACAAGCGCCGCGAATTCGTGCGGAAGCAGTGGATGGGTGGCCACATTTCCATCATCTGTGCCACTAGCGCGTTTGGCGTACGTAGTGAGGCTTCACTCAGTCGATACTCGTCAGACTGCCAACGGTGACTGTTGTTTGCAGATGGGAATCGATCGCTCGGACGTCCGCTTCGTCGTCCACCACTCATTACCACTGTCGCTCTCGTCGTATTATCAGCAAATCGTAGGTGAAGAGAGTACATCCCTACAGTCGTGAAACTCACTTCGACATTTCCTGTCAATGCAGGGCCGCGCAGGTCGTGACGGACGACCAGCCACGTGTATGCTTTTTTACGCTGCGGAAGACAAGTCTCGAGCTCACCTCATCACGACGGAGCGAGTCGACGAGAACGACGGGGCCGTGATCTCGGCTGGCGCATCCCATGCCGACGTTGAAGAAGTTGCTTCGTTTTGTGAGACCACCGACTGTCGGCGCTCACACTTAGCTACCCATTTCGGCCATGAACATGTCATGCCGTGTCAGAGGAACTGTAACTGCGGGCTGGTGGATGAGCCATTGACTCCTTCGAGCGATACATTCGGTGAAAGCAAATCTCGCGTTGAAAGTGAGCTTGTCGATGAAGAGGCCACCGAAGATATCCAGGAAAAGGAACCTGAAGTGATGGAGATCGAGTATTACTACCAACGGGTACTCGCCGAGTCGAAGAAGCAGCGGCTGCCCAAGCGAGAAGCACTCACACGACGAGCTGTTCGAGTGCGTGGCACTGTTGCTGGGGTCCGTAAGTCCACTTCGAGGCTAATGATTTGTTTGTTGGCAGGAAATTTTGCGTCTGCAACCCACGAGTGTGGAAGAAATGGCAGAAGTGCGTGGCGTCGGGAGAGAAAAGGCCGAGAGATACTTTTTCACGTTTCCATTTCGATAAGCACTCGCAAACAGACAACTCAACCCACCCGTGATCTACGTCCTTTGTGCATGTGTGTTTGACGGCACTGCAGTTCACTTCTGTTAGGCCGCTTAGCTGCGGACACCATCGCGGCGGCGTCTGTGGATGACCAACAGCTCGTGGTAGAGAAGGCGCGTGAGGCAAAAGCAAGCGAGGATCGTCCCGATCTCGAGAAGCAGGAACACGGGCCCCCACGTGCAGACTTGAGTACAATCTGGGTTCTTGGAGTCGCATCCCTTCGGATCTTCGTGACAATTGGCGAGGTAGCCCACAAGATACTGCACCAGTGCGGCGCCGACGCTACCCGTGCCGTCGACAATTCCAGTTACAGTCGATAGCGCAGCTGCATCACCACGGATGCTCTCATGGGTACCCAGATCCGCCGAGATCGCTGTGCTGATCAGATTTGCAGGGCCACCGAGCATGAAACCCGCAGCAAAGATCAGATAGCTGATCACTGCGGCGGTTGCGCCGTGGAAATTGTAGATCGTGAACCACGAGAGCAGCAGCATACCGACCACGACAGGCGAGCGCACGCCCATTTTGTCGGAGACGTACCCTCCGACAAAGCCACCAACGATTTGGCCCGCGTCATAGAGCATCTGCAGCAGATGCGTGGCATCAGTCCACTTTAGAGTACTATTCAACGCGTGGTTCAGTCCCTCAACTTACCGAATACAGGCCAGCTTTGGCGCTGTCCATGCCCAAAGAGACCGTGAGGTAGAAAGGCAGCCAAAAGAACAAGGCGTAGTTGACCGACTTGAGGCAGGCGTACGATAAGGAGTACGGAATCACCTGTGGGGCAACAGTCATCACCGAGTCAGTCGGGAAAGCAGAGTGGACTTGGACAGCCGAACGTACACCTGGGATACACCACGCGTCCAAAAACGAGATTCCTTTGCCACTTCGCGCAACGGTGGTCGGAATGCACAGCCGCCCGCCCCTCTCGCTGTCGTTGTCAGCCGCAGTCTTGATGTTTGGCGTGTGCGGGCGCGCGTGGTCGAGTCGCTGGTGGCGGTACGGCGCGTCGCGCGGGTCAGGCACCAGGAAGAAGTGGATGAGTGTACCCTGGAATGCCACGAGTACTGCGGCCACGACCAGCGCGAGCTTCCACGCGACTGTCTTGTCGACGAGCTCGAACATGAGTGCGACCAGCGCCGTGCCGACAATGTTACCGAAGCACGCGTTGCCACTCCAGATACCCAGCACGGCACCGCGTTCGCTCTGGTCGAACCACTTCCCCCTAAAGCACGACAAGCAAAGGTGATTCTTCGAGCCAATTCGATCAGCTCCCAGAATTCACCTACATGACGGCGACATTGGCTGGCCATCCGCACGACTGGATGAGTCCGTTAAGAGCCCATAGCGTCGCATAGAAGCCGAGCGAGTGAATGTCTGCGAAGGCGCCAAGGCCGAACATGAGCACGACCGTCGCCGTGAGCCACATTCCGCCAGCGATGATGCGGCGTAGGTCATAGTTGTCCCCCAGCACGCCGCTGACGTAGAGGCCGGCGGCGTAAAAAGCCATGAAGAGCGTGTCGAGCAGGCCGTACATCTGCGCCTGCTGCTCCTTCGGGTACAGCGCCGAGTGGATCCACTGCTCACTGTTCATCTCGCCCTTGATGGCCGAGAACGACTTGCGGCTGGCGTGGAACATGACGTAGCTGAAGAATGTGAGTGCAAACGCGCCGCTCTTGGACGCGCCCCACGCGCTGCAGCCGCCGCCCGAGCCGCGCATCGTCGTGCTGCTCTCCCCCTCCGCGCTGTCGACGTCTGCGTCGACGGTGCTGGTCTCCGTATCCGCCACGTCCTCCGACGTGTGCTGCGACGCGACTTCTGGATCCAACCCCGGTATTTCGGTCGGCGACGGCGATGTCGACTTCGTCAGCATGGCCAAATCCAATTGTGCGGGGATGGGAGAGAAAAAAACCAAACTAATCGAGAGCATGCCTGATTTGGCTTAGTCTGAGACATAAGTACCACACGGAAGGCCTGGTTACGTTTATGTGTGTTACGTGTGCCAACGTAACCTCTGGGTCCTGGTCCAGGACCACACAAAAACAAACCTCGGGGGATCTGAGGAAAAATACAGGTTTAGATGGTTTACTCGAAAAATTTCACGAAGTTTGTTCCCATGCTGAGGTTTGCCAAGGCAAAGTTTACGAAAATGCAAACCTTTCTCGCCAGGTTTAGAAAAAGGTTTAAATTGGCGCACTTGTGTGGATCGAAATGCGCTGATTGGCCGTAATTCCTTTACGTTGACTTGCGATCTTCGCATCGTGAGGGGACGCGATCTTCCTGGAGCAATGCCAAACATTGCGAGCTTGTCGAGGTCAGATCTTGACTGTGAGAAAGCGTCCAAGCCCTACGCCAAGAGAGCTGTGAGCTCGTCCTTCGGCCGAGAGCAGTCGTCCTCCTCTCTGTCTTCGACAGTGCCATGGCAAAGCCACCAGAGCCCTTTGGTGAGCCTCGCCAGCCAGTCGCCGTGAAGGTCGCTATCGAAACATTCGTGCCCAGGCGTGGCTTCCAAGTCGTTCCGAAACGTGAGCGTGAGCATTCCTTCATCTTTCGCTGGGGAGTCCGCGTGCGATTCGTCGGCGCCGATGCTGTGACAGCGGAGGGAGGCAATCAAAACGATCAAGTCGACCTGGCTCGTGATGATGCACCTGACGACGATCTCGACTCGGAAAACCAAGACAACAACAGTGAGCCACCACCAAGCTCTGCGGCGATGGTGAGGCCCGCTGTTGGGTGGATTTGTCTCGCTGACGATGCATGCCGAAAGGCGAAGAAGACTATCTGGTGTGCGGTGTGCTAGCTAGTTGTGTGTGTGGAGTGAAAGCTAAAGGGTCATCTCAAACCCCCTAAGCCCCTGCCCGAGAACTACCAGGTTCAAAGGCATTTCATATCGGTTGAGTGTCGGTTGTAGTGGCTGGTGCAGCGCTACATTTCATATTACTGTTGCGAGTGGAATACCAGGCTGGTGCCTGAAGGAGACCAGGTCTCTGAAGCGAATACTAGCTAGTGTGTGCAGTAAATACTGTTACTACCAGCCCTGCATATCTTTCTACATTTCCCTCGAACCTCTATCAGTCGTCAGACCAGGTCTGTCAGTGACTCAGTGAGGACTAGACCAGATACAGGAGCTCGTCTCCCGAAAGGATTGTCTTTAAGGGTACACATTCGTTGAGGTGCTAGCCGCGCGAGCTGGTATACGGTCTGTAGACCAGCTCTGCGACGAACTCCGGATTGGCGCTACCCCTTCGCCTCCGGAGGTATTGTTGTGAAAAGCTGCATTCGCCGAGATCCACTTTATCACAACTGGTGCGTATGCCAGGATCTGGTATTACTGAGTCCACAATGAGTAGTTCTGACCTCGTACGCAGTGCTACTGAACCTTACCAGTTTGTGACTGAAGAGTTCGAGAAGGGCAAGTCGGCGGCGTCCGAACTTGCCACCAGCCAGCAGGCGACTGCTGGCAACCGGGGCCGGCGCTCTGCTGGTCCTATTCGTCTGGGGTTGTCCGACGAAGAAGAGAAGACCGACGACCGAAGCTCGTCCGAGTCGAGTGCTGGTTACCGCGATGCCAGTGCCGGTGATGTGTCGACTCCGGCACTTCCCAGGGCCGCTACCGTGATGTACGTCGAAGACACCAAGTCGCGTCGCCGGGAATCTCGTCACGCCGCAGATCTCGACTCGCGTTCGTCCAGGTCACCGACTAGGTCTGGTCGAGACGTCACGAGGTCTAGTCGAGACGTCACGAGGTCTGGTCGCGATACCAGGCATCGCTCGTCGTCACAGTCCGACCAGCGTCGCCACCGGTCCAAGTCGTCACGGCGCCAATCGCAGAGGTCGAAGTCGCGCGAGAGATCGAAGCCGACAAGGTCCGAGGGGAAGTTGAAGACCAGCCAACCAGCTCGCGGGTCTGGTAAGAAGAAGCAGACCGGCTCGAAGCGTGCTAATGCTCGTCGCGCGGACCAGGTGTCGACGTCAGACACGGCAGAAGACCCTGGTGCGACTGGTGGACGACTTGGTGTCGAGAGCGACGTCGCTGCAATCTTGTGCCAGTATCGCGAAGCTGGTGCTCGGTCGACCACACTGGGACCCCGCGGTATGACGGCCAACGTGAGTGATGCCGAGCGTCGCGTGATCCACCAGAGTCTAGACCTCTGGTTGATGGAGCCGAGAGCGCGAGTGAAGCCGCCGACGGCTGGTTGTTTCGCCAGGATGACGCAGAGCTCCGGCGCCGACGCCTCCACACTGAATCGCTGCTCTCATCGGCCGACGCGTGGCTGCGCGAGTTCGACGCGATGCGTGTCGGCGACTCTGGTCACGTTCGTGGAGACGCGCACCTGGTGTTGCTGGATGACCTGGTGACGGTCGAGCAAGTCGCGATCCTCCAGTCGGTGCTCCTCGATGCTGGCTTCTCGTTCAAGAACCTGGTCCCGGGCTTCGATCGACTCAATCGTGCGAAGAACCTCGCGCCAACGACGATCCAACAGGTGATCTTTGAAGGCCGGTGGGCCGTCGGGGAAGAGATCTCGCGGTTCCTCGAAGTCCGCACCTCCAGGCCGGTACTGGTAGGCGCGACCCCAGTCGTGAGCGTAGCCGACGAAGCAGCGGCTGCACGAGCTGTCCCACGCCCGGTGACCGATCCTTGCGCGATACGAAAGCCGGCGTCGCTCTTGAGCTCTTCGGACTGGACTGGTCGGCGTGCGTCAAGCGAGTATGTTGAAGGAATGTCGGATGCGAGCGAGCTTGCTGAAGCCGCGAATCGAGTTCCAGTGCTGGAGCGTGATGCGTTCTTCCGCCGCAGTGGTCTGGGTGTGTCGAACACTCATCACCAGGTGCCGGCAGCATCTCCGAATCCGCCACATCCACCACGACCAG
>JAADXN010000199.1:0-36277 GCA_023337875.1 Pythium apleroticum | reverse complement strand
TGCACCCTTGGTGCGCTTGTTGGAGACTGTGAGCGACTTGGCCGCAGCACCGGGATTGGAAGCGAGGAAGGCCTTGAGCCATTTCTCGATGGACGCCTCTGTCGTCATTGGTGGTGAGAGCTGGACGTCGATGTCGTTGGCAGCTTCACCTCGCACGACCCAATCACGCACGAAGCCCCCGTGGATGCTCGCGTTGGCCTTCCACACGAGCGCGTGAGCCAGCTGGAGCACGACATCGTCGCGTGTCGTCCACGCCGTCGGAGGCGTCCGGCTTAACATCTGAGCAAGTTGACGGCACTTTCGCTTGTGGTGACTGCTCTCGACAGAGGTATCCTGCGCTGGCGGCGCGGCACGGAGTCTTCTGACGTTCGCCCAGAGAATGCGGTCAGTTATGGCCACGCCTCGTATCGATCTGCTCGCATCTCGGATCGCCACCCTGCCTGTCGAGCAGGTGGCATCCACTGGTGCAGCCTTTGACCGAGACGAGCGATCTGCCATCATCCTGTTCTGGAGTGGGTGGAGGAAGAGTTGGTTCCGGTGTGGAGAGATGCGGCTGCGACTTTACCTTCGCTTTCGCTGATCAATGGTGGAAGCCTTGCGCGTGGCTAGCCACAAGTCGGCGAAATCTTCGTTAACGGGGCCATCCTGTGGAGAGGTTGCCTGTCCCAGACCAGTCCTCTCCAATCACCCCGAAACACTACCGTCAACGTCGCCCACAACAAACCAATCACACTTTGCTGTCGACGTCGCGACCTGGGACTGTCGGTGTATCCTCTGGATACGCTTACCTGTCCCGCACTGAAGGGGGAACTTCAAGAGCTTGGTGGCTGAGCAAGTATCCCCAGGATACGGGCCACGGAGCACGAAGCTGCGGCGGCTCACAACGAATCTCGACAGCCACCACCGAGGGCTCCGAAGCTCCAGCTATCACCACCACCACAACACTCCAACACTCGAACTCCACCATGGCGGATCGCTCGTCGGCGTCGAAGGCCAACGCGGACAACCGCGCTAACCAGATGAATCCCAACAACCCGGCGTACGAAAGCAGCCGTGGCGGTGGCCCAGGGCCAGCGGCGGACGCTGGCAAGGCTGCGGTGGACAACCAAGCGAATCAAATGAACCCCAACAACCCGGCCTATGGCAAGGCGCGCGGCAAGTAAGAGGGCCACGGGGCCCGTGAAGCCAAGCTGAGCTCAGAGATCACGCGCACGTACATGTAGTAGCATCCTGGGTCGTGATCGACCCGCGCATTTGTCAGAAATGAAAAATAAAAAATGGTTTTTCAGTGTGATTATGCTTTGTGGTTTGTTGAGCTGGCTAGGCTCGCTCTTTCTCGCTTCTCCGCTTGGCAGTCTCAGGTCGCTTGGACGTCGACGACTTACTGGAAGACGACGACGACGCCTTCTTGGCTGTCTTGGGGCGGCTCGACGCAGTCGTCGGCTTCTTCCGCATGGACGACGCCGGCGCGTAGCCTTCGCCTTCGTCATCGGACACGTACACGAAGAACGGGTTCCTCGCGAGCTCCATCTCTTCAGCCAATGCGATCTCGTCGTCCTCCAGCGCACTCTCGTCGTCCACCACTGGTACGTACTTGGCCTTGGATGCACCGGACCCACGCGACTTGTCCGACGAAGTCTCCGGCCGGCGCTGGCCACTCGCCGACGGAGGACGCTGTCGTGGACGCAGTGTGTTGCCCGCCAGCTCGAGCTTGTCCAGCGTGTACGTGTCGTCCTCATCATTCCAACGGGCTCTCGCCTCGAGCGTCGAGACGGCCTCCGGCGGCATGAAGTAGTCCAGCACGAGTGTCTTGAGCTTGAGCTGCGCAGTGAGCTCGCGAATTGTATCAAGCAAGTCTTCACGCTCCCGGCCGTGGGCTTTTTCGATCTGCCGGATCTCAGCCAGAGCCTCCTTCACCTTGGTGTACACCTTCTTGAGCTTGCGTGTCTTCGCCTCGGCTTCTTCCTGTAATGACTGGTACTTCTCCTCCCGCATGAGGTTCGACTCCTCTCGTTCAGCGAGCTCTCGAGCCAGCAGCAACTCTTGGCGCTTGCGCTCTTCAAGCTCGAGCTTGGTGCGGCGCAGTTCGTCCTCCTGTTGGGCTGCCTTGGTCATCATCTCACCGCCGATCAGCAGCTTCTCCTGCAGCGATGCGAGCTTATCGTGCAGGGCCTTTTGCTGGCGTTCAATCTCCAGTGCTTGTTGCCGTTCTCGCTCCAGCCGCAGCTCCATTTCGCGCTTGTTGTGCTCGGCGATCGCCTTGTCCTTCGACGCATTCGCCAGCTCGTCCTGTGTCTTCTTGACCATCTCCTCCTTCTCTCGCTGCGCTTTCTCCGTGATTGCGCGCGCCTCCTCCTCACTCACACCCTTTTCAATGATCACACGCTCCACGATCTTCTCCACCTCGACGATCTCAGGCACAGCTTGAGGAGCGTCCTGCATCATCATCATGCCTCCAGGACCATCGCTTGGGCCAGCGCCACCGCCTCCACTCTCCTGCATGGCCAGTAGCTTGGCCTTGAGCGCCTCGATCTCCTCCTGGAACTCGCGGATCATCGCATCCTTCGGGTCCTCGTTGATCTTGGGCTTGTTTTTGATGTTCTTGGCTCGGCTCGCGTACCGCAGCGTCGTCAGGGTCTCCTCGTAGTTGTACTCGGCCGGCCCGCAGTTGGCGATCATCACTGTTTTTGTGTTACCACCCAGTGAGTCCTGCAGCAGACGCGTGAGCTTGGAGTCTCGGTACGGAATGTGCTTGGATTTTCCGTCCACAAGCGCCGAGATCACGTTGCCAAGCGCCGACAGCGACAAGTTGATCTTGTTGGCCTCCTGGAGTCGGTCGCCCGTGGCGCCAGTCTTGGACTGGCGCTCACTACCAGCCAGATCCACGAGGTTGAGCTTGCCCACGCACACGTGGTCCTTGCCGTCGACGCCGTTCTCGCTCAAACACTCGACGACGATCGCGAAGATCGAGTGCGACCGCGAGGACGTCTGGTTCATGAGCGTCGCGCCGACGCTGCGGTTCTTTTTGCCCATTTGCATGACGTGGTCGATCTCCGCTGTGTCTTTCACGACTTGTGCCGTGAGCCCCTTGACGTACACGCCCGAGTCGGCGTTTTCCTTGAGATCGAGCCGCGACTTCGGATCTTTGCCCAGCAGATCGCGGATCTCTTCGTTGTAGATCTCCAAGTACGACGCACGCACGAGGATGCGCTTGTTCTTACTGATCGCAACCTTGCCGAAGATGTGCTTGAACGAGTTCGGGATGATCCCTGGCTGGTCGCCGTAGCCTTCCATGGTGTGGGATTTGCCGGCGCCGGTCTGGCCGTAGGCAAAGATCGTGCCGTTGTAGCCCTCCATCACGGCCTCGACGATCTCCGTGGCCGCCGTGTCGTACACTTGCTGCTGCGTCGAGTCGGCGCCGAACGCCGCGTCGTACGTGAACGACTTGGGCGGCTCCGTACCTGCGGGATTCACGAGCATGATCTCGGCGCGGTCGAAGTTGGCGGTCGCGACGACCTGGCGCCCGTCCTGCTTCTCCTTGCTGCTCATCGGGCGGATCCGCACCATCACGCGCACGCACTCATCCTTTTTCACCAGCGACATCGTGGTCTCAGGCAGGCAGGTAAGAGAGGGTAGGAGTGTGAATGGAGCGGGCTTTGGATCCTGGTGGGGTTTCGCGGGTCGCGTCGTTTCGCGTCCGCTAGCAATCACTCGACAAGAAATACAAGTATATTTGTATTGGTTTTGCAAAAAAGTGTGGGCGACACTCACATCAACACCTGTCTCCGTCGGCTGACGACCTGTGCGAGCTTGGAACCAGGAGCCCATGCAGCGAAAATGCCTGACTCTGTTGTGGACACTAACGCTGTCCCAACTGCTGTCGGTCGAGCTCGTCCTCTGGTGAATAGTCGATGATCATCGTCGAAACCAGTGCCTTCGGATTCGGAAAAACGTGCATCGGAGGCTGCACGAGTGTGTTGTGTCGGAAATCCGCCGCATTCGACACGACCAGCCCACGGAGCCGCACAAGAGACCCAGCGCCTCGCACATATCTGTACGCGAAGTTCGCCTGTACGGATGTGTACACACCCGTCATGTGGGTGGGGCTACCAGGGAAGAGAGAGCGGTCGAATCCCCGCAGTGCAATGGCTGTCGCACGCCAACGCGCAGGTGTCCCGTGGTACAACTCGATTTCCTCCACGCGGGCGCCGGCGAGATCGCCCTTGAGCTTCTCGTAATCTACATGAAGCGCAGACGGACGTACGCGGCGTACACCGACAACTCTCCGCGAGTCTGGCAGCGTTTTCAAAATCCACTGGTACTCGGTGCTATCGGGCGCCAGATTCTCAAACGGCGTCCAAGGAGCCAAGGCTTTCGGGACGGGCTCGACGCTCTGCTCAGGCGCCTGGACTTGAGAGTGATCTACTTGCGCGAGAAACGACAGATCTGTTTGCTCATCCACGGTGAACGAAGCGCCCGTCGACGCAGCGGCTGCCTGCAGCGCACTCCCGAAGCTGCCATACTCCGTCCCATTGCGGCCCACCAACACAATCGTCTGCAAGGACGTCCCGCCGCCCTTTTTAAATGCGTACTGCACGCACTCGTTGACGATCTCTGTCGCCGCCAGCGCCACTGGGAACCCAAAATGGCCCGACGAGATCACAGGCAGCGCCACAGATGCCACCTGCAGACGCTCGGCTTCACACAGTGCACTACGGACAGCACTTCGCAGATGTGCTAGGTCCGCCCCAGTGTTCGACACGCGTCCGAACCCCACCGACGGACCGACGGCGTGGATCACAAAGCGACATGGCAGCTTCCCTGCGCGCGTGGCCATTGCCTGGCCCACTGCCAGCGGTCCGTGTTGTTCGAGCCACTGCTCGCAGTCGTCTTCAATCTCACTGCCGCCCTTCACCACGACAGCGGCTGCCAGACCCCCCAGCGTAGACGAAGTCGCCATTCACTGGCATCACAACCGCATCGACCAGCGCCGCCGTAAGATCGCGCGGCATCACCACGAGCTCAGGGCTTTTACCTGGGTCGCATGGCCGCCAACGCAGAGCCACTGGCGGTGTTGGGGCTGAAGTTGCTTGTGAATTCGTCAGAATCGAAGCCGAAGCGGCTCCCACACGCAGCGTCGAGAGAGCGGACCGACGCGAAGACACGCGGCGTGGTGACGCCTGTGCAGACGGTGTCGTCATGGCGTTGGGGCTGCGTGGGAAGTCCTTGAATGGGATGTCGCGCCGCTGGGTCCCATTCTTGAAGAGAAATCTGGGAAACGAAGATGTGAAGTGACAAGTTGTCACTTCACATCTGACAACGGGATGCGAGAATCGGAAAATGACTGAAATAGACGTTTCAGATACACAAAATGACACAAATACGATAAATTGTATGAGTTAAATACAGGAACACTCTACTTGACCGCCTTTCTCATCATTGGCTTCACTGTCAGTTGCCGTGAGCTGCGAACGACGGCTACTTCGAGAGGTACTTCTTACTTGGGGTATACCGATACAGTGATCGGTGATTAGGAAAACTAGTTGGGGTCGCACACGTAAGACCCCGTCGATTGGGATGTGCTTGGGCGCACACGACTGCCTTGCTTCTAACGTCCTTGCGCCACTCGTCGGTCTCGCTCGTCTTCAGCTGCGTAGTCAATGATCGTCATGGAGCATACCGCCGCAGGATTCTGGAAGACGTACACGGGTTTCCTGTCGACGGTGGTGTGGCTCACGAGTCCGCGGAGCCGCAAGAGCGACCCGCGCACCTTTGCGAACGGAATCGCCATGTTCACCTCCGTCGTCGCGTACACACCGTCTCCCCACGACCGTCCGTTCACACAAAACCTGAGATCGAAACCGTTCATGGCGATCGCCGTCGCGCGCCACCGGTTGGGTGTTCCGTGGTACAGTGGCTCCACCTCCACGACTGGTGTCCCCTGAAGACTTCGTCTGGTCTTCTCATACTCGGAGAAACACGCCGACACTCGCACTCTCCGCACACTCACGATACGAGGGCGTCCTCGTGGGCGGAGCTCGGCGAGGATGCGCTGATATTCAGGATCTTGCGGTGACAGGAGCTCGAAAATGGCCTGTTGTGGCAGTGTTGGGACGGGCGCGCTGTCCCTGTGGAAGTTGGTCAGCGATCCAACTGCGAACTCGATCGTGTGGTTCGATCCATTGAGCGCTGCAACCGAATTGAGTGCACACACGAAGCAGCGGAACGTTGGTGTATCGCAGTCGGCGAACAGGATGGTCTTGATCGTCGTCCAGGTGGAGTACTCGTGCACGTAGCGAACGCACTCGTTCACGATTTCCATCGTCGCCAATGACTTCGGATACCCCGCGTTCCCGGACGAGATCGCTGGGATCGCAATCGACGTCAGCTTCAGGCGATCGGCTTCGCATAGTACATTGCGGATGGTCGCACGAAGCAACTCCGCGTGCTCGAGTGTCGGCTGCGGTGATTGAAAGCCCCTCAACGACGGGCCAACGGCGTGGATCACGTAGTGGCAGGGAAGCCTCCCTGCTCGTGTGGTCACGACGTGAGACACGGGCAGTGGCCCATACGCGTAAGTGCATGCGCAGCAGTCTTCGGCAATCTCACGTCCACCCTTCGCCAGGATCGCCGCGTTCACACCACTGTCGAATACCAGTGCGCTGTTGCTGGA
Source organism: Pythium apleroticum (assembly GCA_023337875.1). Lineage (NCBI taxonomy): Eukaryota > Oomycota > Peronosporomycetes > Pythiales > Pythiaceae > Pythium > Pythium apleroticum. Next base: position 29,604 of record JAADXN010000199.1, on the reverse strand, counting down.
GCTCACAATCGCATCGACACGCACTTGGGTGATATCACCGCGCGTCACTGCGAGCTCGAGTCCTCTGTCTTGGTGCCACGGCCGCCACCGAAATGACAGTTCGGCTCCCGCTAGAGTTCTCGCCTGTGCTTGGGTCGTAGCGCCGACGCAGCCCCAGTGGAGTCCGGACAGATTGGAGAGGGGAATGCCGGCCGGCATTGCGTGCTTGCAGTGGTGGAGACCTCGTGAATCGGCCGCAATCGATTGATGAGGAAACTCGAGAGTGAGAGTTCGAAGCGAAAGTCAGGAACTGTCAGTCCCCAGCAAGTCTGCGTCAATTCATTCACGTCCCTTCCTGGCTGCTGCCTTTCTCCCTAAGATCTGTATCTGGTTCTGATGCGAAGACCTTCGCGCAACATTGTGTCAGGTGGTGTTTGGCGTCGTGCGACATCCAGTGCGACCATCACTCTCCCGGGGCGCAGTGCGAGGAGCTCCGCTTGACCCAAAGGCAGACACGACACGCGCGTCGACATCGACGCGGACGCTTGACGAACTCCTCGCCCGCATCTCCGCGGCGCCAGCGATCTCCACAGCGCATCTCGTCGCACGCCGTGTGCGTGGCTGTCATCTGCGTGTTTCCCGCTTCCTGTCCATCCAACTCCCGTCTCCAGAAGGTCCATGGACCGCGAGAACCGCGTGGTGATGATCGTGCGCGCGAGTCCGCGGCAGCCCAACGCCGCCAACGGCGACGGGCTCCAGGACGCGGCGTTCGCCGTCAACATGGGCGCCATGGACGCTGAGTGGCGGCAGCAGCAGTTCCAGCGCCAGCGCATGCAGCTGCTCAGCATGGCCATCTTTCTCTGCTTCATGGTGCTGTTCTTCGACAACCGCGCGGGCGACCAGCGTCAGTCGGGCGTCAACGGCAACGGCACGGGCGCGGGAGGAGCCAACGGGCATGGAAACGCGGGCATGCACACGGGCGGCATGATGTCGCAGCGCTCGCGGTACGCGCCGTTTAACGAGTCGCAGCGCATCGAGCGAGTCGGCGAGTTCGAGCACGTGCTCCACGCGCAGCCAGGCTACGACGAGTTTGCTATCTCCCGCAACGCGTCGGGGATTTACTCAGGTATGACGTGGATGGATGGTTAGTGTGGGGGTACGATGTAACTGACGCGTCGGGGTATGATATGTGAAGGCACGTGGTCGTCGCTGTCGGTGGAGCAGTATGAGAAGGAGAAGCCGGTCTACAACGACGTCATGTACGCTGTCAAAAATTCTCCTGTACACTGGGTGGAAGAGTATGCGCTGATGTTTTGCATGTTTACAGCCCGTACCTGAAGGTGGACCGCGACATTCAAGTGCAGCAGTACATGCAGCCAGTGGAGAACGGCCACACGTGGCTGCTTCTGAAGATGAAGCCGCCGGCGTCGAAAGAACTCATCGACGACGTCGCGTACGTCAAGGGCCAGTTGGTGATCTACGAGGAGCAGGCGTCACTGGCAGCCACAATTCTGCCCGTGCAGGGTGTGTTCCTCCGTAAGCTGGGCAAGCTCACGCTGTTTGGAAACAGTCCCGACTCGACCGTGCAGCTTTTGTATCGCAAGTCGCGTAGTAGCAAAGTGAACAATTCAACGGAAGATGGCACGAACGAGGAGGCGAAATCCAAGGTTCCAGAGGAAGAGGACGAGTTTCAGCCGCACTTGCGCTTGGGCAACGGCATGAATTTGGGTGCAATCGACGGCGTGCCGTTGGTGGAGGACCGAGAAGACTACGACGCCATCGACATCTCGCCGCCTCGCTACACGTACGTCTCGCGGTTCCGCAACAGTGACTCGTTCAGCGACCAGTGCGTGAGTATCATCGAGCTGTCGCTGGTGGACGCGGCGGCAAACGCGACTGGCATTCCCAACGCTAAAGGAGTTGAGGACCCGGAAGGCGCGAAGATCCACTCGCTCGACGGTGCGCGACTTGTGGGCTCGCTGGCGAGTGTGAACTGCGGGCTGTACTTGAACATCGACACGACGTTCCAGGAGGAAAACCTGAACGAGTTCTTCTCGAGAGCGTCCAACTACGCGATCCTCATGACGTTCATTTCGATGACCGAGATCTACTTCTTGCTGCGGCAGCTGCAGATCACCAACACGCAGGCCACGGCCGCCAAGGTCTCGCTGCTCACCATCGGTGCGCAGGCCATCCTGGACTCGTACCTGTGTCTCGGCCATCTCACAGTCGGCATCGTCGCTCAGGTAAGCCTTTGTTTCTATTCTCTTCGGATGGGTTTTGTATGGAGATGCTGATGCTGCCAGAGGCCTCTTCGGCCGATTTCCAGAATGTGTTCACGGCGTTTGCGTCCGTCGCGTTCGTCAAGCTCATCATCTTCTCAGTGTTTGAGATGCGGTACCTGCTGATCATCTGGAAGGCACGCCGTCCGCAGGGCTTCGCCGACGGATGGCTCACGCTGCGTCGCGAGCTCACGACGCTCTACTCGCGCTTCTACTTGTCGCTGCTTGGTGGACTCGCCATCTTCTACAACTTCTCGGTGCGTCTCTATCTGAACCTCCATTCCATGTTTACGTTGTGGTCTCACTCTCACCTCCATCGCTGTTTGCGTAGAACTACCTGCCGTTCCTCGTGTTCGTGTGCTACTCGTTCTGGCTGCCACAGATCATCCACAACGTGCATCGGTAAGCCGCACCACCCTCCTCTCTCTCTCTCTCTCTCTCTCTCTCTCTCTCTCTGTCGCGTTTCTCATCCCTTGATTATTTTGATCCTGACGTTTAGGGAGGTCCGAAATCCGTTCGACCACTGGTATCTCTACGGCATCAGCGCCCTGAGATTGTTCCTGCCGCTGTACTTCTACGGCTACTCAGAGAACTTTCTCACTGCCTTCCCGATGGTACATCGTCGTCCCCTCCTAACTATCCTGTATCCCTAGCATACATACTGACGAATCGTGGATGGTTTGGTGTTGATCACAGTACGAAAGCGATCCGAAGCCGACGTTCTGCTACCTGCTGACGGCCTGGGTCGGCCTGCAAGTCGGCGTGCTGCTGCTGCAGCAAAAGTACGGGCCGCGGTTCTTCATCCCAGCTCGGTTCCTGCCCGTCAAGTACAACTACGAGCGCCGCATGAACGCGCAGCAGCTCTCACTGCTCCACACGGCGACCAACGACGAAGGCACGATCGACTGCGTGATCTGCATGGTCGAGCTGGACGTGGCGGCGCGCGACTACATGATCGCGCCGTGCGACCACATCTTCCACCGCGAGTGCTTAACAGGCTGGATGCAGGTCAAGATGGAGTGCCCCACGTGTCGATGCGCACTGCCCGAGCCGTAGACCCAACGCGATGACCAAAGGTAGTCAAGGCAGACACAACATCCACACACTGTAGTACGTAACGCACAAACACGCAGAACTGGTAGGCTATCCTTAACTCAATCACGTTGAAGTGTGCAGTTCGAACTCACTTGTTTTGGCCGATCAGCAAAGGTGCCCTGTGTCCCCACTTGGTGATCCCCCACCCAGCGCGCACGACCCTCACGGAACGGAGACCGAGCCGTTTGCCAAGTGTTTCCTACTCTAATATCACAAGGTGAAGTCATCTTCGCCAAGGATTTTCCCACATGACTCTGGATGATTTAGTCACGGATGTTGTCAAGTCGGCTACAAAGTGGATTATTGATCAGTCCGGAGAGTGCGAGACAGCTAGAAGTGCGAAGCGAAGTTTTCGTTCCAAGCCACCACCCGCTTGGAGCCAAAAAGTGGGAACCGCGTCGCTGCGTCGTCGGATAACACTGCGCTTTCGAATCCAGCGGTGAGGCGATCCTGCATCTCGAGCAGTTGGGCGTCGTTTGCGTACGTCGAGGCCCGTAGCAGCTCGATCAACTCCAACGAGCGATTGGCAGTCAGCGCGTCATGGAGGATCGTCAAGCTCTCAACCGTGACGCCATAGTGGTTCAAACGCAGCTCTCGGAGGGCGAGTGGACGCTCGACGCTGGCCAACACAGGCGCGAGTCGCACGACAACCTCGTTGTCCGAAGGGTAGTCCGTCTCGTTCAAGTTCAACGTGAGCAGTCGAGAGCCGAGGTCGGAGGCGCCCAGCATGGTCACGAGATCGGACATTTCGTCTTTTGAAGCGCCGTTGAAGCTGAGGTGGCGCAGATGCACGCAGTGGTCTCGAATAAACTGAGTCACGGTCTCCTGTGCTGGAGATCCGTAGTCAAACGTGTACGCGCCGTAGATTCCCCTGACCTTGAGGTTGAAGTCGAAGGTCAGGGACCGAAGCTGGCGGCCGATGGCGTTGAACAGCGGCTGCAGCTCGCTCACGTGGGTCTTGTTCTGGCTCGATCCGATGGTCAACTGGTACAGGCCGTCGTGGGCCGACCTCGCAAGGTCCAGAGGCTCACGCTCCAACAGCACGACGTCATCCTTGGCGACCCAGCCAAGACCCGCACCGGGCACGACCACGCACACCGACCCGTCCTCGCGCTCACACAGCGCTTCGAACTCGCTCGTTTCCAGAAGCGTTTTCGTCCACGACGCGTACGCCGGTCGGTATCCGTTGCCGTAGACTTCGACCTTGCGGCCAGTGACGAACACTTCGATCTCGGCATCCGCTTGGACGGTACAAACCATCAGGCAATCCGTCGTCGACGTATCGGCTCCTTCCAGATCAGCATGCACGAGCTGAGCCACGGGGTTGCGAATCGTGTCCACGATCGTTCGGATCGCGATCGGATCAACGGTCAGCTTGCCGATCGTGCGCAGCTTGTACGCCTGTGCGAACCGCTTTGGGCGCGGGTAGAAGAGGCCGAATGCCAGCCAACGCCAGCAGTCAATGCTGACCTCCTCTTGGTACTTGGTATCAATCCAGTATTCCGTGAGATCCTCCTCGAGTTGACAGCCGTAGCGCAGCGTCGAGAAGTGCTCGGAGTAAAATGCGTGCGTGAGGACGTTCTTACTGAATGACGCCTTGCGTAGCACGGATGGGGCAGCGTCGGCTCGAACCGGGAGATCGAGTGGCGGCCTGAAGCTCCAGAACGGCGGCAGCTTGACTGGACTGAACGTCGCGGACGCGATGTCGAGATACTCGCGCGGCGTTTCACCTGGCTGAAATCCCTCCATGCCAATGTTCGGTATGACTCCATCCAACTTGATCTCCTCGACCTGGTAAAAGCCGCTCTTGCACTTGGCCACGATGCGCGCGACCACCTCGAGCTCCGGCACGTTCATAATCGTGTTGGTCAAGTCGAAAACCCCGATTTTGTACTGTGGAGTCGGACTCGTGGAAATGCCGTCAAGCAAACGCTCGATTATCTCGAGCTCTTCACGCGTGCGATCCAGCGTCGGCTCATCGTAAGCGAACGACAGCTGAACGGGAATTGGACTCGTGGCGGACGCGCCCTCAACCGGAGTAGTCATGAACTCGAGCACGGCGTCGGACAAGGACTCGTTGATCTTGGACCACGGCTGGTAGCGCTGACGACCACAGTCGACGGCAAACCGCGGAAACTGCGGCAGTCCAAAGAGCTGCTTGTGCAGGTTCTTGGCTTCGTGTCCGCACATCGAGGAGGCCATCGAGGTCCAGAACGCGGTCTTGACCGAAGGAAACGCGCTCAGCTTGTTGGAGAAATGCATGAGTCGTCCAAACGCCTGCAGCATGCGCGGGCGGTCGGCTTCAGTCAGCGGATTGGTGCTGCCCGCGTAGGCGTAGTTGAAGAACAACGCGAGCACGGGCATGTCGTCCAGAAGCGACATTGTCTGCGGAGGAGCCATGAGCTTGAGTACTTTCGCCAGCGCCGGCTCGATCGAGTGGAGGAACTCGTGGCTCTCCAGCGCGAGCTGCACTTCCTCCGGAGAGCCCTTGAACCCGGCGAGGGGCGCGTGCTTGTACTGGCTGCAGAGCCAGTTGATCGCCGACATCGTGGGCGCAGACAAGTGATGGAGGGGGCTGAAAATCGAGAATGAGCACACGGGGAAGGCGTCCTGGATGTTGGATGCAGAGACCGTCGTCCGTCTGTCTCCGAATGAGGCATTACAGTTGACCAGTAATGATACACGATCAGATGGCGGGGCGATTGGGTTCGGGAGCTCAGGTCAGTCAACCAGATGGCAGGCTAAGCTAATTCACACACGTCGCATATTGCGGCAAACTCAGTTTGGGTTGTTCTCAGAAAGAACTGCGACGTGTGCAAGTTAGCCCCATCGTGGAGCCCAGCCAGTACCACAGTGGTGGACCACGGGTTGCCAGGGACAACGGCAACAGTACCACATACCTAACAGTTTTGTTGTCAAGTGTCATTACCGCGCCTACGTGGCTACTTGTTGTGACCCGAGCTTCCACTCCAGGTTCTCCAGTCCCCTCCAACGTGCGACAACTGCAGTTGCCGTGCACTTCCCAATGGACACGAAATCACTCAGCACCACGCCGATCGACTACGCGGCAGCGGACGACGAAGACCGAAAGCTGATGCAGTGCCACTGAGAGCAACGAGGACAGCCAGCGAGAAAGGCGATTCCTTGTTGAAGTGAGAAGGTCTAACTAGCATTTTGGCCAATCAGCGTTGGTGTCTAGTGCCCCCATCCGATGAATTCGGTGGTGGAATGTGTACCCCTCGAGATTTCTTGCAGTCTGAAAAATAGAAGCATTTCGGCATCTGACGGGAAGAATGAGCGCCGCCGACGCCAGCGGCTACGCGAGTATGACGCGGGTGCTGTCCCCGACGGCGTCCGAGTCCTCGCAGTCCCACGCGAGCGACGCCGGTGGTGTGGAGGCTGCGTCTCTGCTCATGGCGGCGGCGGTCTGCGACGAGTGCGAGGAGCAGCAGGCGACGCTCGAATGCGAAGACTGCGGGCTCGTGTACTGCATCGGCTGCGATAAGCGCCGCCACCGCAAGGGGAAGCTGCTGTTCCACCAGCGCAAGCGCGTGGAGGATGCGCCGCCCGGCGAGCGGCTTCCTCATGTCGATCCGAGTGTCTGGAGCGAAGCGCAAGTGGCGGAATGGCTGTCGAATCTCGAGCTCGAGGTGTTTCTACCGGAAGTCCCGGCCCACCATATCGACGGCGCATTCCTGCTATCGCAGCAAATGGAGACACTGATAGAAGCACAATCAAGCGCATCTCGCGGTCACAAGAAGAGGCTGCTGAGAGAGATCCAGAAGCTCAAAACGGACGGATCTCCCGGGCTCACGAGCAATTCGTCGAGTGCGACGCCTTCGCCGAACCGCATGCTGATCCTGAATGGCAGCGGCTTCGCTTCCTCGCCTTCCGCTTCGCGCCATGGCGCAGTATCGTCAGCCGTTGCAGCGCCACAGCCGACAGAGCGCAACTCGCTGCGTCGCATGGGAGTGAATCTTCGTGTCAACATCGACACGCAGCCCGCGCCAGCTCCGGAAAAGCACTTTTCACCCGTCACAGCTCTGCGAGCGAGAGCCACGCACGGTCAAGTCGATGAACTGCGTGGTAGAGTGCGTCGCACGTCGTCGGCACTGCATTCTGAACTCACGCTGGACGAAAACGCGTCCACGCCGGTCGTGAACGTGAACAAAAGCGTCGAGCGACGCAACGTCCCAGCGCCTGTCGCGCCCATGGCGATGGCGATGCCGCCGCCTCTGCAGATCGATATGAACGCGAGACGGAACCCAGGCATGCTGCAGCTCAACATGGAGGACCAGCCGTCGTCGAATCGGGATCTGCGATCCATTCGCCAGGCGCTCGGTGGACTGGATATGGACATGGTCAAAGTGAAGAAAGACGGCAGGCCCGTCGAGGCGTCGTTTGACTTTTCAGCCGAGGGACGACTCCAGACACAGGGTTTTGAGATTGACGTGAGTATCGATGCTTCGGCACTGGCAAATTGTTTGAGGGATCTGATGAAAATGATGGATTTTGTAGACGAAAGGCATTGCGAACGCTCCGTTCCCGAACCAAGAGACCGCGGGCAAACACAAGACCAAGCAAGTCGGGACACGGGAGTACTTGGTGCTATTGAACGAACTAGGCCACGGCGCCGGCGGCAAAGTTTACAAGGCGCTGTACGTCCCCACGTTCAAGCTTGTTGCCGTCAAAGTGATTCGAGTGTTTGACCAGAAGAAGCGCCATCAAATGGTGCGTGAGCTCAAGTCGCTGTATTTCAACTGGGCGCCGATCGACGACACGTCCGGCAACGCAGCGTGTGACGAGCTGGTGATCTTCTACGACGCGTACACAAATCCAGAGATTGGCTCCGTGTCCATCGTGCTCGAGTACATGAACGGCGGGTCGCTCGAGGACTACATGCAGCAGTCAGGCAAGTGCACGGAGACAGAGTTGGCGAACATCGCGTACTGCGCACTCCAAGGACTCGCATTCCTGCACGAACACCACCAGCTTCATCGTGATATCAAGCTCAGCAACATGCTAATCAACCAAGACGGCCAAGTCAAGATCTCGGATTTCGGAATCTCACGCGACCTGGAAAGCACACTCGCCAAGGCTGCGACGTTCACCGGAACGCTGTTGTATATGGCGCCCGAGCGGATCAGCGGTGGCCTGTACTCGTATCCGTCGGACATTTGGTCCTTTGGACTCGCCCTCATGGCGTGTGCCATCGGCAAGCTGCCCGTACCGACGAAAGAAGGCTACTGGGGTGTGGTCCACGCCGTGCAGGAGCAGCCGTCCCCCAAGTTGACGGACTACGGCAACGGCTACTCGCCTGAGCTGTGTGAGTTTCTCGATCTCTGTCTGCGCAAGAACCCGATGACCAGACCGTCGGCGTCCCAGTTACTCGAGCACGCGTTCATCAAGCGCCACTATGAGCCGGGGGTACGCCATTCAATCGACATGACGTCGCCGAGTCTGCAGCAGAAGCGAGAGAAGCAACTGCAGGAGCTCGACACCATCGCCAAGCAAGTGCGACTGTGGTGGCAAGACCACGCCGACTCGCTACTGTCGCCCACGAGCAGAAGAGCAGAGTCAGAGGACGTTCTCCACCAAGTGCCACATGCCGAGAAAGTCCACACACTCGCCAAGCAGCTGCATCTGCCTGTTGACATTGTCGCCGAGAAGTTCAAGTTCATGGAGGTCTGAGGCAGTCGATGGTGTGTCGTTGGCGTGGGCAGCGTGCAAGGTTCGTAACTGCTGGGGGTTCCGTTGGCATAACGAAATATAAGATCCCTCCTGAGAAAGTGCTGCCGTGATGGCAATCGTTTCGAGAGTGGCATTTTGAGAGCAACCGAAGCCAAGGCCAGTCGTTCTCATTCTTCAATCTGCTTCCCGCGCCACACATCAAAGAGAAGAAGAGGACGAAGAGGAAGAAGAGGAAGAAACAGTAATGGCGAGACGTCGAAGTCGCGCGAAGAAGTCGTCTTCTGCGTCAGACGATGACCTCGTCGGTGAGGTCCAAGTCAGCGGCGGCAGTACGAATCCTCGTGCGCTGCAGACGCTGCCAAGTGCGGTCTCTACACAGCGTCTAGCGCGGTCGCAGTCCAAGATCTCGGAGCTGATCGACCACGCGCACCAACACGTCGACCTTGCGATGCGTCTGTGTGCAGGTGAGGACGGCGCGGACACCAGCGACTGGCCAAACTTGACAAACGGAGATCGAAAGAACGACAACTCCGCGGTCCCAGCCAACAGTGGAAAGACTTCCACCGCAAAGAAGCTGCTGCGTGTGTTCCTGCGCAAGAAGCAGAAAGTCACGCGCCTCACCCACTTTGCTCGCAAGTCCCACGATGACGCGCGCTACAACCGCTTGCAGCAAGGCTACTCCGCGCTAAACCAGCACTTGGCTGACACGGAGGCCAGCCGAAAGCAACTAGAAGAAGCGTTGACGACGTTTCACATGCGTGCGCTCGCGATGGAGTCTGTGCTGCCCCCAGAGCCTCGCGAAAGCCACGTGATGATGACGTCGCTCCACGTCTGCTTCGCGCAATCCGCCGATCTCATCGACGAGACCGTGAAGACGCTTACTGATGACGTCGCAGCGCAAACGCAGACAAAGATCGATCAGCTTGCGCAGTTCAAGGTACTTCTTTGTGGATATTGCCTCGTGGAACTCAACAAGACTGATGTTTGGGCTTATTTCGACAGGCGACGCTGGAACGCCGTGACTGCCTCAAGCTCGACCTGGACGTCGCCAAGCACCAGGTATGCTCCTGAGCCACACACTAGCAGCTGCACGCTTCTAACTTGTACTGTTATAGCTTGAGCAGTTCCAGAAGCTGGCGCTCAAGCAGCGCAGTGCGATTCCAGGCGCCTACGACCTCGAACTGGAGCAACGCAAGCACGAGGTGGGCTCTGACAGAGCGGATTTCGCGCCACCATCCACGAGACCGCCTAGTACTGATCGGTGTGGCTGTGTGGTCTGTAGTACAACGTGCTGCGTCGCCAAGTGGCGGCGCTCACCGTCGCGACGGAGCACGTCTTCCAGTTCTACGCGCACCTCGACCACTGCATTGTCGACCCAGAAATGAGTTCGGTAAGAGTGATGGTCTCAAATGTAGCCATGTTCGGGGCAGGGGGGGGTACACTCGCATACTGATTTTGGGATGGTTACGTTCAGACCCACCGCCAACTCACGCGTTTCTTTGAAAAGCACGCGCGTGTGTTTGAGAAAAACGTTAAATAACGTGCGTTACTTTGCACCCGTAAAGATCGCTTCTTTACCAACACATCCAACATTTGATCACCAAGCGGCGAATATGCGTCGCCTAGCGCTCGTCTTGGCGGCGATTTCCGCGTCTTTGGGTGTCTATCAGGGTGTCTATGCAGCTTCACCAGGTAGCCGTGCCGCTTGCAGTCCGGAGGATGTTTTGTGGTTGTGGAAAGGGGCTCTGACGCCTCAGTCCGTGACGTTCAAGATGGGACTTCGTGAGGGTCATCGCTGCAAGGACCGCGATTTCATTCTCCACGCGTTCCCCGACCTGGAAAACGACAGCGAGAAGCCCCACTCCACACTCACAATGTGTCTGAGCGTCGGCGACGGCAGCGACGAGTTCGCACAGGCGAAAACCTGCGAGCTGGAGCACTTGATGTACCCGGACCGCCGCTACAACTACGTTTTATCGTTCGTTCCGGCCGACAAGAGCATCCCGAACGCCGTCGTGCAGCGTGGGACGTTCCAGACGCCGCCAGTCGACGGCCAGGCGTTCAATTTCCGCTTCGCAATGTCCTCGTGTGCCGACGAAGACTCGGATCCGGCCGTGTTCCACGACATGAAGCAGCAGGATCCGTTCCTCTTCCTGCACATGGGCGACTTGCACTACCACAACATCGACGTCCACGACGTGGCCAAGTTCCGTAGCGCCTACCACTCGATGTTCGCGTCGCCCGCCGGCCGCGCGATGCTGGAGATGGATCTGCCGTTCGCGTACATGTGGGACGACCACGACTACGGCCCGGACAACAGCGACAAGACGGCGCCCGGCCGCAACGCGTCCGTGCAAGTGTACCGAGAGTTCGTGCCGCACTACCCGCTGCTAAGCGACGGCCCGCTGAGTGCCGTGTACCAGGCGTTCACCCTCGGTCGCGTGCGGTTCATTCTGACCGATCTGCGGTCGGAACGCACGCCCAACTTGGCACCGGACGTGCCTTCGAAGACGGTTTTGGGGGCCAAGCAGAAGAAATGGTTCAAGGAGGAGCTCGTGAGGGCGACGCAGGACCCGCACATCGGCATGATCGTGTGGTGCTCGACGATGCCGTGGCATGACGACGAGCGCAAGTGGGGGTACTTCACCTACGAGCAGCAGGAGCTGATCAACTATATGAAGGCCCACGGCGTGAACCGCTGGAAGCCAGTCGTGATCGTCAGCGGTGACGCGCACATGCTGGCGATTGACGATGGCAGCTTTACGCCTGGCAACATGACGCTGTTCCACGCTGCTGCGTTGGGACGGCCAGGGTCTGTCAAGGGAGGGCCCTACAGCCACGGCGCGATGCCAGGATCGGGTCAGTACGGTATCGTGGATGTGCGCGACGATGGAAAGAAGGTCTGTCTTCACTTTCAGGGAATCCGCACCGGCGAGGGCGTACTGATGGAGTACGATACGTGCAAGCCAGAGACAACGCCGTCCAACGGCACGTTCTACCCACCGCCGATCCCGATTCGCCAGCTCACGCGAGCGCTCAAGAAAGCGAAGAAGCAAGCTCCGCAGATCCTGTTGGGTCTCGTCCTGAGTTCAGGTGCGGTGCTGCTGCTGTGGCAGTTCTTGCGCAAGCGTGCGGCAGTGCAGACCAAGAAAAATAAATAAACGTGCAGGAGCTACGCATGAAACCGGGAGAAGTAGAGAGATGGTTGCGTTTTTGCTAATTCGTACTAGGTTCTCGCTATCGAGAGAGTCGGCTCGAAGCTTCAGGTCTCCTTTGCCGTAACTACGTCGTCAGGCAGGAACGGGCTGACACCTAATCTATGGAGAAACGCCTCGAAGCCGATCGCAAACTCGACGTACTGCAGCGTGTAGTCTTCTGAGAAGCTGTAGCAGATCATCGCGTCGTACGGCAAGTGGACGTGGCGCTCGTGCGAACTCGTCGACTGTCGTCTACTCATCTTCGTCGCCTGCTTCAGATCGTCGCTTTCGCCTTCGTCTTGCTGCTGCGCCGACTCTGCCGTTGGCTTGATTGCAACTTCAGACGGCGACACTTGCGCGCCACTGGAAGCTCCTGGCTGTGAAAGTGAGAAGCAAGTGGCTTTGTTCGCGAGCTCCTTGGTCTCTCTCGTGATCCGGTTGGTCGCCATGAGCAAAAACGAAAACACTTCGGCCTCGCCGTCGTACGGGATACCCAGCGGATCGCTGTCTTCACTGCCCCTCGTGCCGACTTCTCTGCCGCCGTCTCTTCTAGACGACGATCGATGGCCTTCTTCGATGTCTTCGTCGCTGTCACTGTCACTGTCACTATCCCCACCATTCGGACCGGCTTCTCGTTCGGGCATCTTGCCGTACGAAAGAAACACCCGCATCGCAAGTGTGTTGGAGTTGAGGAAGACGCCTTCACGCTGCGTGGGCAGCGGGCAGCGAGTCTCGCCCACGTACAGCACAGCTTCGTACGTCCAGTCCATGGGTCGGAACTGGAGCGGGTTGAACAGGTACAGCAAGTACGTATTGCTCACGAGCGCGTTCACGCACATGTCTTGCTGCTGGAGCCGATACCGCAGCGTGTTATCGTCGATGTGGATGGTCATGCCGGACAATTCGTGGAGCTTCATGGCCTTGTAGTTGAGCGGCGCTGGTGTATTCAGCCCTCTGGTCGCAGTCGGCTGCCTGGGCTCAGCTGGTTCCTGGCCTTCACCTTCGCCTTCTGCATTCACTGCATCAGCAGCACCCACAGGCAGTTGCTGGTCCTGCGCGTGGACAATCGCTGGCGGTGCCAATGGGCGATAGATGAGACCGTCGATCGACGCCCACATCTGCATCATCACTGTCGTGCTGTCCAGGAACGCTCCGTCCGCGAACTCGAACGTGCCCCGCAGTAGCGTGTTGGCGTCCAGCAGCACTGGCGCTGGGAACACTTGAAACAATTCGCTTTCAAACATGAGCGAGCTGCGCAGCGACGCCACGGACGCCATGAGATTGATGTGCTCATTCAGCAGCCCACGCGCCTCGTCCACAGAGACCATGCCGATGAGCGCCGAGATCTCTTGAATGGAGCGGTTGATCCGCAGCGACAGATCGAACATGCGCTCGCAGCGGTTGTACACGATCGCGCGCTCGCGCGAACACATCATGCTCTTGCCTTTGTCCATGGAGAAGCACGTCGTCTCGCCACGCGTGTTCATCAAATACACACGAGCCGATACATTGTCGACCACTTTGCGTTGCAAGTACGACCGCAGTTTGTACACTTTGCGCCATCGCAACGTCGCGAAACGCAGCGCTCCGAACCGCACGACCACGCGCTGCCGCCACTCGGTCTCACACAGCGCCGCGCTCTCTTTGTCCACGAGACCAACGTGTTCCAGGTCGGCGTGGCTGCAAAACGGCAGCAAAAACGACAGCACCGACGCGAGGGACGAGTCTCCTGCGTGCACGGGGGCCTTGTCGGTGATGGATAGAGAGCGCAGCACCGCAGGAAGCGAAAGCGTGGCTGCCATGGTGCCGTGGGGACGAGAATGCGGGCCGGTGGAGCGGATACTGGGCCACGGGAGCTGGGCTCCGACGGTTGATGGTGTATTTTTCGTCGGGCGGCGCAGGAGAAAATACCGAAGCGGGCTGATCTTCTCTGATTGGCTGAAAAGGAGGATCATTTCGGCAAATCGTTGAAGTTGATCCAGCATGAGCTCCTCGAAAATAAGCCCAAAGTTCAAGATTTTCTGGAAAAATGACCGAGTTCAAGATGGCTACACAAATGTTCCAAAAATACCGCCCAGCAACATGAAAAGCGGAGGAGATCGTTCAGCAATTGAGCGAGTCTGTGGGTGGCATCGATCGGATCATCACGGGTCACGATGAAGCGCAAGGAGCTGCTGGCTACGTGCGAGAAGCTCATAACGTCGTACAACCCGGACAAGACCACCGTCGACTCGCACGCGGAAGAAGAGCTCCAACAGTATGAGACGACGGACCGCTTGTTTCTGCAGCAAGTGTTTTACGGCACGTTCCGGTATCGCGAGTTGCTCAAGCCGCTGCTCACGCATTTTCTCAACAACAACTCGAGCAAAGTGAGCCGCAATGACTACACCAAGTTCATGGTCATCGCGTACTTGGCGATGTTTCGAGTGGATGAGATGGGCATGCCGGCATTCTCGGCGCTTGTGTCGGCGCTGGACCCAACGGCGATGCACGTGTTCCTTTCGTACTTCTTCGACGACAGTAACTTGCAAGGTCCCATCAAGTCCGAGTGGATTCGTGTGTTGGACCAGGACTTTGTCCAAGAAATCATCGACAAGATGGTCAGTTTCCGACCTGACGTCAACGCCCTTCTGGAGCAGCTGTACGCCAAGGCATTCGGGCGAGCCGCAGCTAAAGAGAGCTTGAAAGCAGCGGGAGGAGTTGCACCTGTAGAGAAAAATCCAGCGACTGTGCCCGTGGCGCCCAACATCACGCTGCCACGGCCACGTAAAGTGGCAGAGCCCATCAGAATCCCACAAGAAGTCAAAGCGAACCCTGTTCCAACAACGCTCAATCGCGTCACGCTCGCAGATATTGAGAAGCAACAGCAAGAGCGGAAGGCCAAGATCAAGGAAGATGTGGCCAAGAAGTACGAGGAGGCTGCCAAGGATATGTTCCAGTTCGAATCGATGGCCAAGAGCAACATTGACGCAGTGCGAGAGAAGGTGGAGGCTGAGCGTAATGCGCAGCTGAAGTTCGACTTCAAGGCCAAGCCAGCACCTGAATTCCAGTCAAAGGGCAAAGAAATCAAGCTCAACGCCGCTGCCATTTTGCGAGAAGACGCTTTGTTCAAGAAGAAGCAGGCGAAGGAGGCTCAGCTGATTCATGCATATGAGTCGGAGCTGCGTGACCCAATGGATTTCTACCGGTGGCAGAGCGAGATGCTCCAGCAAGACCATGAAAAGTGGAAAGCTGAGGTGGAGAAGCGGCGTCTAGAAATGGTGCAAGCACAATATGAGGCGATCGAGGCTCAGCACCGAGCCAAGATGGAAAACCGTGAGGTGGCGATCCAGATGAAGGAGATCTCGAAGGAGATGGAGGCTCAGCGGATGTCCGATCTCCTCGATATTGAGGAAAAGAATCGCCAGCAAATGGCGGAGATCCGAAAAGTCCGAGACGTCGCTCCACGCGAAGCCGAAGAGCGGCTGAAAGAAGAAAAGCACAAGCAACGCGAGGAGCTGAATGAGTTTCTAGCAGCCGAGAGGGAGCGCAAAGCAGCTCAGGACGCGATCGAGCAGGCCCAGCGAGAAGACCTCATCCGCCAGATCCGTGCTTTAGATCGGGTGCATCGTGAGCATGTCGTGGTGTTCGACCCGACGGAGACGGTCCAACTTGGTTTGCTGGAGGAGATGTCGCTGTCGGAGCTTCGAGAACGACTCCAAGTCCGCAAAGTGGAGCAGCAGGCGTGGGAAGACAGTCGACGGGAGGCGATTGTGCTCGAGAAGCAAGAGAAAGATGCCGATTTGGAAGAGAAGGTCAAGACGCTGTCCAAGCTTCGTCGAGCAGCTGCAGAAGCAAACGCAAGTCAAAAGAGCAGGAAAAAGGCATTGGAAGAGCAGAAAAAGCAGGAAGAAGAGGCCAAGCGAAGAGAAGGCAACTTGAAGCTGGCTCAAAAGCTGACAGAGCAGCGCAAGGCCCGTGAGGAACAAGCGGAAAGACTTCGCCTCGAAGCCGAGGAGATCTCCAAGAGGCGAATGTTCTTAGGGGCTGCGAAGAACATGCTCGAAGAGAACCACTTTGACCAGCTCAAGCGTGGCTCGGAAAGACAGGCGCGTGGTCGTCAGCTGATGACTCAGGTCACTGCCCAGACTGCAGAGCACGTGCGAGACCGTGAGCAGTCTCTGCGAGAAAACTTCCAGCACGCCCAACTGACAAAGAAGCAGCAAGAAGACGAAGAGCGGTCTCAGCGGTACGAGAAAGAGCGTCATGAAAGCAAGGCGCGAGCCAGAGACGAAGACGAGCTTCTCCGCTCGATCGCGCGCAACGAAAAGCACCGGTACTTGCACGCGAAAGAGATTCTGCAGAACCGCAATGTGTACGCGACCGTGCAGTCACAGCAATTGATCACTCAGGCCCGTTCCGTTCGAGCAGCGCGTGAGTCGACAACAGCCAAGGGCTCCAGTAACCAAAGGGATCGATAGTGGCGAAGTCGTAATGAGCTCATTTGGAAAAGTGTAGCCATCCATGTGGTGAGGAGCTCCGTGACCAGATGGGCCTTCTAATGAGGTCATTACGTCAGAAGGAGTCATCTGATTGGTCGATAAAATCAGTCCAGTTTTGACCATGGAAGAAAACGCCAACTTTGCCATGCTGGGCGGCGGGAAACGTTGGTGTTGGCGATCCGGAGATGAACCCAGTTTAGACGCGGAAGATTGGGTTGTGGCGCGATGGACGACCCAAAACAACCACGAAACTGAAACCATGGTTGAACCCGCTGCACCTCTTGTCACACACAGAGCGTGCCGACGTCTAACCGCTCAAACGGATAGACCACTCACCGCATTCGGAAACTTGACCGACGGACGCCAGGAAACGCCAACGAACGCAAAGAGGGGCTGGGAATCGACGGCAGTTGGTGATCGCCATGACGTTCGATGCGAATGGCAAGCGCAAGTGGAACGAGTTGGACTGGGAGGTCGTGATGGAGGCGCAGTCCTTCGTCGCGATCTACGCGGCGTCGGGCGAAGACGACGCTGCGGACGAGGAAGATGCTCCCGCCAAGTCTAAGAAGGCCAACTCCAAGAGAAAGGTCAAGGCGAAGGTGACTAAAACCTCCAACAAGTCGAAGGCGAAAACGCCAACATCTTCAAGGCGGTCGTCGCGAACGCGTGGGAAAGCAAAGGGAAACCAAGGGGAAGATGACGAGGAGCAGGCGGAAGAAGACGGCGACGCGGCGGGCGAGGAGGCCGCGGGCGGCGCCGCAGGCAAGGACGATGCGGAGAAGGAGACGTTCTGGCTGGCGGAGCTGCGCGACGACGTGACGGAAGACATGCTGGACACGGAGGTCGGCGTCCACATCCGCTGGTTGAACAAGCGCCAGGGGAACGTGTACGAGTACGCGTTTGACGACGTCGTGGACGTTCAGACGATCCTGTGCCACGTGTACATGCAGGAGCGCAATGACGGCTCGCTGGAGCTCACGGCCAAGTCGCTGGCGCGCGTCGAGCGCTGTGTGAAGCGCACTAAGGGCGAGCTGCCGGACGACGAGGATATGGAAGAGGACGACGAGAAGCCGCCGCCGTCCAAGCGCAAGAAGCGCGCGACGGCGCAAGACGCAGGCGATGACGACGACGGCGAAGGGCGTTCAAAGCGCCGTCGTGGCGGTGCGGGTGGGGGCGGAGGCGGCAAAGCGAAGAAGCTGTCGAAGCGCGAGGAGGCGATGCACATCCCACCAAGGTACGCGACTGTGAAGGCGGATCAGTACGACGACACGGAGATCAGCGGCAAGCACGCGCTGCTGCTGTCCAAGGACGACACGATGGCGACGAGCAAGGAGGTCTTGCGGGCCGTGGTGACCAAGAACCACAAGATGCTCAAGAAGCTGACGGAAGATAAGGCCGTGTACAAGCAGATCTACTCGTTCAGCGTGCAGCACAGCGTGGACGTGGAGAAGACGGCGCTGCACTACGCCGTGGAGGCGGACGATCTCACGGCGGCAGCGCTACTGCTCAAGGCGCGCAAGTTGGAGAAGAACGTGCTCGCGAAGAAGCCGGAGATGTCGCTGCCGTCGCATTCAACGGGCAAGCACACGAGTTCATACAGTGACTACAACCGCCGTGCGATCAATGCGAGTCGTGGGGGAAAAGAAGGCAACAATGCGCTGATGGAAGACGGCACTGGCAGCGTGAACACCAGCGAGGACGACTTTCTGTGGGAGCACAATACGACCAGCGTCAAGATGCTCACGCTGTTCTATCCGACGGGCGAGTGGTGCAGCGGCTACAGTGTGCCGTACTCTGTTGCTAAGGTGTGCCGCGTGGGAAACTACAAGCTCGCGGCCAAGCTTATCGAGACACTGAACCGTAACGGAGGCTGGGGATTCAACGAGCTCCACTGCAAGGTTTTGTCCGACACCGACGAGAATCTACCAGTGTTCCGCTCCGTATCGGCGATCAAGCAGGCAACGCAGACCAGGATCCGGCCTCTGCACTTGGCCGCGATCAATCCCAACACCAAGTACCTGGAAGCGATGTGGGACAGTGCCGGCGACGAGTGGAGCTCCGCGAAAGATGACGCAGCCTATGAGCCGATCCACTTTGCCGCCGTGTGCGAGTCGACTGCACCGTTGGCATTTCTCCTAGAGCGCAAGTGCAACATGTTTGCCCGCACCAAGCAACGCCATACGCCGATCATGCGGGCGATCATCGCGAAGCGAGACGATAATGCGATCTTCTTGATGGACAAGGCCTCCGCGGAAGGCGAGGATATGCTGGCCAAGCTGATCGGAGAACGTGGTCCTGGCTCCCTCCAGCCTATCCACTATGCAGCAGAGCAGGGCTGCAGCAAGGTGCTCGCTCACCTGCTGAAGAATGGTGCGGATGTGAACAGCTTGTGTCTGAGCAAGTTGACTCCGCTCTGCTTGGCGGCTCGTGAAGGCCATTACGATTGCGTGAAGCTCTTGCTCGACCACAATGCCAAGATCAACCTGGGTGACAAGCTCAAGAAGACACCTTTGATCTACGCTGTCAAGAATGGACACACGCGAGTTGCGACTCTGCTCGTCAACAATGGTGCGAACGTGAACGCCTACGATACGTCGGAGAACAGTGTCGTGCACTACGCGGCGAGTTACGGGTGGAAGTCGTGCCTGGAGCTACTCTTCGACGCCGGTGCCGACTTCTGGTCCAAGAACTCGTGGGGATTCGTGCCGTTAACCTGCGCTTTGCTGAAGCAGCGACTCGTGTGCTCCGAGTTCATCATGGAGCGTGATCCGAACCAACACTTTCTCGACTTTCGTGACCGTCAGGGGTGCACAATGCTCTTCTTGCAGTGCAACCACTCTCGGAATGTGTCGCAGATCAAGTATCTTCTGGACAAGGGACTCAACCCAAACATCCCAAACTCGGAAGGTATCTACCCACTCCAAGCACTGTTGCAACGAGCGATGCCGAAGAAAAGCGGTGAGTCCAGCAACGGTGACGAAGAGGACCCGGCAACTTTCTACCACGACGCGATTCGCCTTCTGCTGGAGAACAAGGCTCTGGCCCATTACGATGTGGAGGTGAAGAAGCCTGTCCCAGGTCTGAAGGATAAGCCTGTTCCAGTTCTGCAACCGTTGCACATTGCGATTGAACGCAATTTGAAGGACGTGTTTATCATGCTGCTCAACGAATTCGACGCCGATCCATCCAAGCAGAGTAGCGATGGCTTGGATGCATGGATGGCTGCTGCATTCACTGAAAATGCTGGTGACTTCTTCTTGGAGGCGCTGCTCAAGCATCACGCAAAGAAGCACAAGAACAAGAAGCTCGAGTTTTCATCGGTCGACATCGAAGGAGACAACATCTTCCACTGCATCGCTGGCAGCCGCCCGCTCGAAATCAATTCGCCAGCTGTGGTGAAGGAGCTGATCGCCAAGTGCCAGAATCCGGCGGCTCTTCTGGCGGCGAAGAATGATAACGGTTATACACCGCTCCAGCGCCTGCTGAATGAAGAGCGCAGCAAGCCCACCAAGGACATCAGTCTTCCTGAGCATGCGGAGCTCCTTGAAGAAACCAAACGTGCGGACGAGAGATACTCTGACATCGTCGAGATCTTTGCCGAGTATGCGAAGACCGAAGACTCGTGGGTTTGGTACGTCGACGAGTCCAAGGCGAAGAACGAGGCGGCGAGTGTTCCATCTACTACTTTTGCTGATGATGCCTCGGATGCGGATTCGGACGCTGACGCAAGTGATCCAGGAAGCGACAACGATGACCACGATGAAGATGAAGAAGATGAAGATGAAGACGACGAAGGCGGCAGTGGTTCCGACGAAGACGAGGATGACGCCACGCCTGTTGCAGCGCAAGACGACGTTGAGAAATCGACTGGACCGCTCGTGAAGTACGCGTCGATCTTGCACGCAGCAGCAAACCGAAAACTTCGCCTGGAGTCGAAGAAGGAGAACGACAAATGGTTTGGACGCAACCTCGTGACGATTCTGCTGAAGAAGATCACATTCGACCAAGCGACGATCAACTTTCCTGAATATGCAAACCACAATACGGCACTCATTTACGCTGTGCAGCGCGGTGATACGGAAAGTGTATCTGCCCTGATGAAGAAGGGAGCGGATCCAAACCACTCGCCAGTCAAGTGTGAAACCTGTACGACTGAGAAGAAACCGTGCCAGTGCCCACGCGATCCAGTCAACACGGCTCTAGTCATCGCAGTTCGAAACAACGATTTGGAAATGGTGCGTATCCTACTGCAGGTGGGCAAGGCAGACGTGACCTGCTTCGAGAAGGACACACTCAACCGTCCGTTGCATCTGTCTTTGGCGGCAAACAACGCAGAGATCACGAAGGTTCTTCTCGACCACAAGGCCGATGTTTCGAAGGTGAACTCGACCGGTTCGTCTCCGATTCACCTCGCCGTCCAGGCTCGACACTCCGTGAATGCCAGACAGCCGCATGAAGGCGAAGTGGAGTACACCAAGCTCGACAACTCGGAAAGCCTCTCGTCGGCGTCGATGTCGGCGATCTCGGTGGCACTCGAGAGCGACCAAGCCAAGTACGTCGTCATGAGCTACGATGCCAAGAAGCGGACTCCCGTGCATCTCGCTGCTGCTAACCGAGATATCGAGTTGCTGCGTGCGTTGGTCAACGCGAGTGCCAACAAGAAGATGTGTGTGAACAAGACCGACCAGTTTGGCCGCACATCGCTCCATTTCGCTGTCAATGCTTCGTCGATGAGCCCAGATGCGTCGTTTGAGATCGAGCGATTCCTGCTTCAAAGTGGTTCTGACGCGAACGCTGTTGATCAGTTCAAGTTCTCGGCACTGCACTTTGCTCTCTTCAAGGTGAACATGGACTGGCACTTCGAGTACGACGCGAAGAAAGACAAGGCTGAGGCGGCACGCGAACGTGAGGACGGCACGTACGACTCGAAGAAGGCGGCTGCCTTCCTTGAAACGCTGTCGAAGATCCCGTCGAACGAGACGGATCCAGTTGAGACCGTGTCGAACCTGACTTCGATTCGTGACATCAAGGCGGACGCTCAAGACGTGCTGGGCAGAACGCCTCTCCACCTTGCTGCTGCTACTGGGGCATTCGTGTGTGCGTCAGCTGTGCTCGCGGTGCATTCCAGCCCAAGCGACAAGAAGATTGCGTTGGCGATCACAGACAACGACAACTTCACACCTCTCGGTCGTGCTGTTGAGAACCTGCGTCAGACGACAATCATGACGATGCTGCAGAATGGAGCAGCAGTCGACGGCCACATCACTGTGAAGGAAAAGTCTCGTGATGATGAGACTGGAAAAGAAACGACAACGAAGACCTACAGCTACTTCTACCATGCCGTCAAGAACTCGCTCACTGGAATCTGCCAGATGCTGCTCAACGCCAAGTTCTCCAAACGCCAAGCCGTGGAAGATGCCGTCTTGTGTGGTCAGTTCCAACTCGCCAGCAACCTGATGGTTGGCATCGAAGTCTCTGGCGGTAGCGCACTCCTGACCAAAGCAAACGCCGCAGGAGATACGTTGCTGCACTCGCTTGCTCGTGTCGATAAGCCATTCGACGATCTGGCGCGAAGCATCGCATGGAACTTTGTGGACGCGGGGCTGAAGGCCAATCAGACCAATGCGCTGGGCCACTCACCACTGCATTACGCAGCCGAGACGGGCAACATCCACCTCATGGATTTCTTGCTTCACAACAAGTGCGACCTCAACTCCGCGAGCAAGGCTGGTGAGACTCCGCTCATTTACGCATTGAAGCGGGCCACCATGAAGGACAAGGAAATGATCCAAGTGGTGAAGTACTTCATGGAGAAGCCAGGCGTTGATCTCCGTTCCAAGGACAAGCAGGGCACGAACGCGCTGTCGGCTTTCTTGGATCGCCTTGTTCGTCACAAGACTGAGAATACGGACGCATTGTTCGAGTGGCTTGAGGCGCTGCTGAAGAAAGGCGTGGACCCGAACGGTGTCTTCACGAGTGTCCGTCCGAAGGATTTCTTCAGCAATGAGCTCTTTGGATCCAGCACGGAAGTCCAGATTCCTCCTGTCATTCGAGTACTGTACACGAATTCCTCGACGGTGCGATGCAGTTTGCTAGGACTGCTGCTGCGATACGGCGCGAAGGTGAACGTCGCCGACAGCAACGGAAACTCCTTGCTTATGCACCTGGCGGCTGGAAACATGATCCCCGAGCTGCACTTGGTGCTTGGAAAGACAAAGACGATGCGCGATCCTGTTGACAAGAAGTCGAAGAAGCTCCACTCCATCCACGTTCCGCCGAACGACGTGAAGCAGGCGATCGCTCAGACCAACAAGATCGGCCAGAACGTCTTGCACATCGCCGTCAAGCCCATGACTTTCGGATCCCACGAGAACAAGGAGCTTCTGGAACTTTTGATTTCCAGTGGCGCCAGTCTGCAGGCCCACAACAATGCCAAGCGCACTCCAGTGGACTACACTTTGGATCAGTCGTCGCGATTCTTGTATCGATTCCTTCACGACAAGTATCCGAAGTTTGCCAGCAAGACGGAGAACGAGGTGTTCGACACGACAATGGAAGAGTGGGAAGTGGCGCCGGACTACACGACTGATGCTGCTGCTTACATCACCGAGTGTGAGACGAACGGTAAGATTTCCAAGACGAAGCTCCACCCAGAGCCAAACTCGAACTGCGACGTGGGTTCGCTCAAGCGTGTGTTTGGCCAAGTGGATGAACACGACAAGGTGATCAGTGGTGAAGAGTACGATGCGCTGTTGACCAAGGTCGACGTCAAGAACGGTCGCTTCGGCCTGAACGTGTTCTACCGGTGCCAGGTCGTGCACGACCAGATTCAAGGCATCTACGTCGTGTTCACCAACTGGGGTCGCATCGGCGAAGAAGGCAAGTTCCAGAACACTCCATTCCACGTCAGCGACGAAGCTGTGACCGAGTTTAAGAAGATTTTCCGCGCGAAGACAGGCAACCACTGGCACGAGCGCCACGAGTTTGTGAAGCACAGCCAGAAATACAACCTCGTGCAACGCGTCAACTACCAGACCAAGGTCAGCGAGGAGATCACGGTGCCTTTTATCGAGGCGGCAGAGAAGCAGTCCTTCGCGTCATCGAAGCGCAACTTCGCGGCAAGTGTTTCGGAAATGCTGTATGCCATCACGGATGTTCGCAACCTGCAACTCGCAGCGACTGAAGACGCCAAGTTCGAGGGAAGTTTGCCTCTCGCTAACGCGGATGAACTGAAGAACGCCGTGGAGCGACTGGTGGAGATTCGCGAAGTGATTGAGACGCGTGACAAGCTTACAGAAGAGATGAACAAGGTGCGTGGCGACATGTCGGACAGTGCAGCGAGCCAGCTCACGGAGTTGTCCCAGCAACACACCGACTTGACGGAGGACGTGAGCGAGAAGAGCAGTCGATACTACGAAGTGATGCCGTGCAACGAAGACTCGTTCGGCTCGTCGATCAAGGCGTTCAACAACGTGAACGACGTGAATGCCGAGATCACGCGTCTGCGGATGCTCATCGACATCACGCACACGTACAAGATGCTGCTGGGTGCCAAGAAGTTCCAGAACTCGGTCCACCCATTGGACTACTGCTACGACGCGCTGCAGGTCAACCTGGCGCCACTGGCGCATGAGTCACACGAGGCCAAGCTGCTTTCCAAGTGGTTCTTCAACGGCCTGCGTCCGTACGACAAGTCGAGATACCGCATTTCCAACGTGTTTGAAGTGTCGAGAAATGGAGAAAAGACGCGCTTCTTGGAGAAACTGGATGCCAAGACGAGTCTGAAGACCACGCATTCACAGTTGCTGTGGCACGGCACGAAGCGCACCAACTTGATGGGCATTCTGTCGCAAGGCTTGCGCATCGCTCCACCAGAGGCGCCACACCACGGTTACATGTACGGCAAGGGACTGTACTTCGCGAACGTGGCTGCGAAGAGCTTGGCATACTGCGATTCAGGCTACACGATCACCTCCAAGTCGAAGGACGCTGATGGAAACGAAGTCAAGAAGGACCGCCACGTCCACTACTTGCTGGCGTGTCAGGTCGCACTGGGAACGCCAAAGGAATTGAGTGGCGGAGGCATTGAGTACGGCAAGCAGATCGAAGGCGTTGAAAGCGTGCGAGCTCTGGGCCAGCATCTTCCTGATCCAAGCGGCGCCATCGTCTCGCCACAGTCTGGAGCGGCTCTTCCGCTGGGCAAGGTCGGCCAGATCGGCGTGGCGTTCCCGATGACGACCGTTTGGGCGAAGACCGCTTGCACACCGCAACCGTGGTCGTGGTATGAACGCGAACCGAAGTCGACAAAGGAAACGCAGGCGCTCTGGGACAAGATCGTGGCGGAGACGGACGAAGGCAAAACGTACACAATCGAGGAAAGCGATGAGAAGAAGCACGTGTTCCAGTATAGCTACGACTCGAAGACCATCACGGTTGAAGTGCTCACGAAGGACACGACTTCGGGATCGGACGCCGCGTTCCACTGCGATGCGACGCTCAAGATCACAGCCAAGAGTGAGGGACAAGACCCATTCTCCTGGCAGGTGA
This sequence comes from Pythium apleroticum, assembly GCA_023337875.1. Classification (NCBI taxonomy): domain Eukaryota; phylum Oomycota; class Peronosporomycetes; order Pythiales; family Pythiaceae; genus Pythium; species Pythium apleroticum. The sequence goes on along the minus strand of JAADXN010000199.1, from coordinate 4,332 downwards.
AGCGGTTCCGCAACGCGTACTTGAACTCGCCCGTGGGCGATGACTTCCAGATGATCAAGCCCGACGGCCCGGAGTACGACGAGCTCATCGTGTACGACGAAGGACAGGCGCGTATCCGGTACTTGGTGGAGGTCGAGACGCTCTGACCGAGCCATTCAGTCGCTAGGTATTGCATATTCCATGAATCAATCTGCATGTTGAGACCATAGTTGGTGGGTGATTTTGCATCGTACAACAGGCTGAGCAACCAAGCAGAAAGACACACAGGCAGGGTATGCAAGTCGAGTTCATATGGCACAGTATGATACATGCACGTACAGCCAAGAGCTAGTTCGTCGCCCGCAGCGGGTAGATGTACAGCGTGCCGGACTCTTTGCGGAACGCGATGCGGCGGTGCTCCAGCGAGAGCTGGATCGCCGTGAGCAGGCGAGCCTTCTGGTTGATCGAGTGGTTGCCGACGCCCGTGATGAGAATGCAGCGGCGGATGCGCTCGGCGCGGCAGATGTCGATGACCTCCCTCGCCACGCGGATGGCCTCGACGACCGTGAGACCGTGCAGATCCAGCGCCTGGTGGCGGCGGATGTGCGGCAAGTGGGCCGTGACGAAGGCGTGGGCGGCTGCGTGCTGCGCCTCACGAAGCGCGTTGCGACCAGCAGAGATGCTACAAAGTGGACAGAGAGGAGCAAGCTGTCAGCGACCTTCACGAGAGCGTGGAGGATACCTGCCAATAGGAAGACTCACTCTCTCACGCGGTCGTTGGCGATGATGTGGTGGTCGCGGTTGAAGGACCGCAGGGCCGCCACGTAGCGGTCGCTGAGTTGATGCCAGCAGTTGTCCACGCGTGCACGGCACTCAGCGTACGTCGGGTTTTCTGCGAGACCAAAATGGTGAGCCTGACGAAGCAAAGCGGGAAGCAACGACCAGGTATCCTCACCTTCGACGTGGGAATCCGCAGTGGTGACTGGGAAGGCGTCTTCGTCTTCAGGCTCAGCGCTCTGCTGAGGCAGCAGCTCAGGAACAGGCAGGTGGAAGATCTCCCGCAGCGCGGCCTCGGTCGCAGTCGAACTGCTGTTGTTCAGGAAAAACGTCTACACCACAGAACGCGTTGAGTCTCACCGTCTCAGCTCAGAAGGCCACAGTCGACGACCCAGTCGCCTTACCGTCTTGACCACCTCGCGGTCGATGGTGGGCAGCAGCCTGTACAGGCGCTGCAGCTTCAGGTCCGTCGTGAGCTTGGTCTCCCACGCGCCGTTGCCGTTGACGGGCGTCGCCTGCGTGTTCCACGCGTTCGGTACTCGCGTCCGCTGCTTGAGCACGTTCGGATTCGGCGCGTGGATCTGCATGGGCTGGTGCTGCGACACCGTGCTCAACTCGTCCAGCGAGCGGTACTGCACGCCCTTGGGCTTGTTGCGGTGCTTGCGCTGCTTGGATTTCGCCGGTAAGACCGGGAACTGGCCCAGCGACTCGACCTTGGGCAGCTCTTCGTACACGCTGAGCCCGAAGTTGTTACTCTGGTTGTCCTGCTGCTGCTGTTGTGGCAGCTTCTTCCACATAGTCGTCGGCTGCTTGTTCTTGAGCACCGACGCGAAACTCTTGACCTGGTTCACGGCGTTGATGTTGACCAGTGCACTCGCGGTCGCGTCCACGTTGAAGCCGTGGGCCTCAAACACGTCCTCAATGACGTTCATCTTGTAGTCCGGGAACACGCGCCGTAGCTGCTCCAGCGGGTGCTCTTCGTCCTCGTCTTGCTGGCTTCCTTCCAGCATGAGCTTGCGCACGAGCTCCTCGTTCAGCGCCTCCTCGCGCGACTTGTCCTGCTCCTCCAGCTTCAGCAGCAGACTCTGGAAAAAGCCGCCATTCTCCGACAACGCCGCATCCCGCTCTTCATCCGTCATGGCCTCAACAATCCGGAAAAACTCGTGGCATTCCGACAAGCCGAGGCCGGCGCACAGCTCGTGCCACTGGAGCTTGGCCTCCTGGGACCTGTCCTGGACGGCCATCGTCGCCTCCTCCTCCAAGTGGAGCGCGCGGATCGTCAGCAGCGACATCACTTCGTCATACACGCGGCTCGGGTCGCCGCCCACGTCGTGGTAAATGCGCGTGACGTCGTCGCGCGTGATCGCGTGCGTGCCGTTGGGGACGGCCACGTCGGTCTGCGTGGCGACGATCAGCAGCATTTGGTCGACGAGCTCGCTCTCCTCGTCAGCTTCACGAACTTCTGGGTAGTAGGCGTCATCGTAGGTCGTATACGCGGCGCTGGTGTCCGCGTGCGTGCGTAGGAGCTGCTCACCGTCGCGCTGCATGCTTTTCCATCCGCTTCTTGGACTTTCCCAACCCAAGAGCTCAGTTCAAGCCTCAACTGACAAGACCGAATCCCTTGTTTCGAGGCTCCAACGAGGGACTGAACCCTTCTCACCGCGAACAGACGTCCAATTCGGGACTGAGTGTAGCCATCTGAGGTGGTGTCCCGCGTGTCTCTCCCGCACGGGACATGTGTCCCGCATGAAGTGTGCTATTAATCTGTCCCACGCAGTAGTGACGAAACACTGGTGGCCTCCATTCGTTTTGGTTGTGTGGAGCGAGGGTCGCGTTGGCGTTGGCGCGGTGGCCGGTCAGTCCAGCAAGCGAATCACTAAGTTGTCGATTCTTCTTGAGTGAAAATGAGCAAGCGTAAGTACGAGCCGTCTGTATTGGGGCGGCGCCGGGCCTCTTGTCCTCCAACCACACACACAGCCAGCCACACACGGCGTTCGCGGCGCGGAACTCAGAGTTTCGAGCGAGAGATCCGAGCGAAAAGGTGCACAGATACGAGCAGCTACGGACGGCGATTGGAGATACTAGCGGAGCGACAACGGCGAAGCGTGGGACTGCAATAACGCGATGCTATCGACATGGACGAGAGAACAGGGATTGCGACTGCGTTTAGTGGTATGCTGGCGACTTGTATCGTACGACTCTCGTCTTTACGAGTGATACAAGTCGTGGCAGACGAGAAACGACCTGATGAAAGCAGTTCGAGCCTGAGCGGCGAAGTTCTGCAGTTCGACAGACTCGGTGGCGACGTGTGACAGCTTTGTGTGATGAAGTGCGCGTGTGGATGGAGACTGGAGCGACGAACGGCCGCCTCGTGTGATCGAAAGTGTGTGGAAAAATGCTGATGGCGCCGTGTGTTGTATCTCTACAGACAAGCCATCCGGTATCCGCTGCGCGCGCAAGCTTCGTGTGCACCGTCGCACGCAGCGTTGGGCCCAGAAGTCCTTCAAGAAGTCCAACTCGGTGACTGCCATGAAGGCCAACCCGCTCGGTGGTTCGTCCATGGCCAAGGGTATCGTTCTTGAGAAGATCGGTATTGAGGCCAAGCAGCCGAACTCGGCCATTCGTAAGTGTGCCCGTGTCCAGCTGATCAAGAACTCGAAGAAGATCGCCGCCTTCGTGCCACGCGATGGTTGCTTGAACTACGTCGATGAGAACGACGAGGTGCTGATCGCCGGTTTCGGTCGTCGCGGCCACGCCGTCGGTGATATTCCTGGTGTGCGCTTCAAGGTCGTCAAGGTGTCGGGTGTGTCGCTCCTCGCTCTGTACAAGCAGAAGAAGGAGAAGCCACGTTCGTAAATTACGAGCCCCGGTCTCGCCGTCCGACGCGCTGCGCCTCTGGCCCACGCTGCCTCGTGCAGTGGGGATGGAGCACGCGTGCTCGCTCAAGTGATCTCGATCCAACCCAATACAGGACTTGCTTGCCTTAAAATTCTGCCTCATCTTCCACTGTCTACCCACCCTGTGGGTTCCCTGCCTCCGTTAAAATGAGTGGCGTCGTGCAACTTGTATCTTGGCGCTTGAACTGATGCAGCGAGCACTCCATTTTCGTAGCCATGTCGGGTCTTTGCGCAAAGAGCCCTTCACCTCAGATCGTTTCGAACAGATCAGTTAAGAACATGATTTAACATGAAATATGCGCTCCGTATCGAAGGTCACGAAGAGTTCTCCAAATACTGTCCCTGGGTGGACTTGGTTGCCTCGCATCCTCCGATCATACTGTACATCCTCCCCCGCAGAGACGATTCTTTGGATAGAGGTTGCGCGTTCGATACAATGGCAACGGGGATTGGAGCACTCACTGGCTTCTTCGCTTTCGCGGCCATGCCGAGTCTTTATACTGTGCACAGATCTTCATAATTGACAGTGTGAAGTCGCTACTCCACGACATCAACGCGAAGCCAACGCCCTCGGGCACCCAGGAGCAGAACAACCCCGGCCAAGTAGTCGCCACTCCACGACAAGAATGCGAATGCCAAACGCCTTCGGGCACCACGGAGCAGAACACCAAGCGGCGCT
>JAADXN010000198.1:0-36470 GCA_023337875.1 Pythium apleroticum | reverse complement strand
GACGGAGCTTGCGGAGGAGCGCGCGGGCGCGAGACACCAGTCCCCAACGTGTCCCCATGTGTGGTCCACACTAACTTAGGTTATATCCTGGTCCGAATGTCTCTTCGGACGCCAATTCGTCCGAATGGTACTATACTGCGAAAAACTGCTTATTGGAAATCTGAAACATGTTTTATCTGTAATTAGGACGTTTAGAGAGTTTTAGGATCCAGTCCTACATTAGTTCCAGTCCTGACCAGAACAGGGTCATATCTTGATCCTATCCCAAAACAAGGTATATGGGCGCGACTCGTTGGCGCCAACTTTTTCGAAGAACAAGCCATTTCAACCAACAAAAATGGCCTGATAGTGTTGGATCCACGTGAGAAGCCGCGCCGCGTTCTTCCAGTATTGACGTGCGATCCGCCTCGAAGATGCTGCGGACGAGTACCAGGCGTCCTCCGTGGACGGCGCTGTGGTTCGTGCTGCTCGCGCTCTTCGCCGCCGTCGCGCAGAGCCAAAACACCAACGCCAACTCTTCCTTGACGCTCACGCTGACGAGACGCACAGGCGGCGCGTTGTATGTGCAATGGGAGGCCGCGAATGGCAACGACAACATCAGCGACTACAGCGTGTTCGTGAACGGTTCGCTCGTTTCCAACGTCTCGTCGTGGGGGACGTCGTTCAGCGCGTACGGACTCGTCCCCAACACGCTGTACAACGTGACCGTGCAGGGCAATCTCATCGCCGCCGACGCCAACGGCAGCCTGGCGATCACCTCGAACGCTCTGCTGATCAAGACGCTGAATGCGACGAACCCGGACCCGCCGATCGACGTGGGCTTGGTCGCTGCAGGCGGCGGCTTCCTGCGAGTGCGTGTGGCGCTCGCTCCGGACACGGGCGGCGCCAACATCTCGACGATCCTGCTCTCTGTGCGTTCGCAAGTCGACTTTACGACGTGGAGTTACTCCAACGTAGCGAGTGAGCCGGAGTTCACAGTGTACGGACTCACGGCCAAGACCATGTATCGCCTACGCGCCTACGTCGTCAACGACGCGCAGCTCTACAGCTCGCAGAGTTACGCGCTTTATCATCAGACTGTCGAAGTTCAGAACCCAGGACCGTGCCCCGCCCCCACTGTACTCAACGTCACAGGTATGTTTGTTGGAGTATGCCGTGATAGGCTGCCTGGTTCCTGACAGAGACTTCTGATTGTGTGTAGGTGGCTCGATCGCCGTGCGGTTGAACCCACCAGTGGATTCTGGAGGCGCTGCTATCACGGGATACGTGGTGTTTATGGCAGTAAACGGCTCTGGTGTGTTTGAGGAGGTCGTGAATACGATCACCTACGACCAATTCGACGCTGTCGACATCCGCAGGCTTCCAGGACAACCTACCAAACCACTGACGCCGCGGACCCAGTACGATATCAAGGCAATCGCGGTGAACTTGGGGGATATGTGCTTGAACCCGAGCCACGTGGGAAATCTCACAGGCAACGTGACCACTGTGTGGACAACTGACGCGTCGCTGCCGGAGCCCCCGCCAGCGCCCTACTTCCTGAGTGCGTCAGGTGGCCACGTCTCGATCCAGGTGCTGATGCCAGGAAACATGCGAGGGGCGAACTTGACTGGGTTTTCGGTCATGCTCAATGGCTCCGTGTATGGCTCTGTTGCCGCAAGCGACGAGCAGTCGTTTGACATCATGCCGTTGGCGTCGCTTTCGAACTATTCGGTCCAAGTTGCAGTTACGACGGACATGGGTGTGAGCGATTGGAGCCCCGAAGTCATTGTCTCTACTTCTAGTCCGTCAGCTCCGGCGCCACCGGGGAATGTGAGCGTCACTGCTATCTCGTCCAGCCAAGCAACGATCAGCTGGGCACCGCCATGGAATTCCGGTGGAGCTGCGATCACTGGTACGTCAACATGATTTTGGGTCTGAGGGCCAACGGCATAGCTAACTCGTTCCTTGCTGTTGCCAGACTATCGTTTGATCGTGCTGTCGTCGCGTGTATCACAAACATTGCTCACAGGCGGCGCTAGAACTTACCAGCTCAACACGCTTCTCGCAGCCTCAGCTTACACAGTCAAGGTCGTGGCTATCAATTCAGCTGGGCGTGAGAGCACGACTACAAGAATTCCAGGCGTGACCTTCCAGACGCTTTTTTCAACGTCGCCGAGTGAGCCGCGTGGAGTTCGTTCAGTCTCGAGCACAGGAGGCGTACTGGAGATAGCATGGCAGGTTCCCGAAGCAAGCGGCGGAGTACAATTCGAAGATCTGCTATACAACGCTACTATTTTCCCAGTCGGCTCCTGTTTCAACAGCAGTTCCAACCAGAGCGCTTGTCATACGTGCAATCTGGTTCGGGTACCGGCATCAAATGAGCAGTACAACCTCACCTTCGGCGAAGGGATTTGTGTGCAGCCGTCTATCCCGGCATGCCCCGATGGCACGAGTGCGTGTTGCGTCACGACGTCAAACAGCTCGTTCGACAGCGGGCTTCTGTGCAGCCGCATCACTGGCCACGGGAGATCGCGGGTTGTGTCTGGGGGATCAACTATGACGAGTTTCGAGGGACTGAACCACTCGTCCACATATTACGTTGGCGTGGAAGCAATCAACGCGCTCGGAAAGAGCGAGACATCACCAATTGTTGCCCTCAAGACAAGGTACGCAAGAATTTACAAAATTATGATTGCTTACGGTGGGGAGAGCTAACTTTGACGATTGGCGCTAGGATGCAGACTGCTCCCGGCTATCCCTCCAACATTCGTCAGATCAACGCGACGGGAGGATCGATTGTGCTTTCGTGGTCTCCTCCGCTTGACACTGGTGGTACTGCGATCATTGGATACAACGTCTACCGCGACTACCGTCGACTCACACCGTCTCCTGTCTTTCCTCCGTTTGCGGATTGCGGTTTGATCGCGAATTCCCAGTATGTGTACGGCATCTCTGCGGTGAACGGGTCTCGTCTTGAAGGTGCTATGGGATCGATTCTCGTCACCACACCGCAGGTGACATTGCCCAACCCGATCACACTCAGCGTAGCTGCACGGACAGTCTCGTGGATGAACGTGACGGTGAGTACAGGCTGCGACACTAGTGGGTCATCAGCGCTGAGCTACCAGTACGTCATACGGGAGAGCGGAACCGTGGTATCCTCGGGATTCTTCCCATGCTGCAGCTTTTTGATTCCGGGTCTCGAAGCTGGTCTTTACTACGATGTCAGCGTTCGCGTCGCCAACGAAGCAGGGCTACTCGACTGGGTGACGGCCACGTTGTCAACGACCACAGGGATCCCGTCGGCCCCGCAGTGGCAACTCCAGCGATCAAATTCGTTCTCCCTCGTGTTTTCGACTATGTCCGCTACGAATCCGGATCGGGAGATCGTATTGTACGAGGTCGTAACCTCCCGAGGCAGTGCCGTTATCCACGACGAGACCATCTACTGTGACACATTCATCGGGTCAGGACAGCGGAGTTGCCCGGAGTTGTATCGCGTGAGTGGCCTGAGTCCTCGTACAGACTACAATTTGTCAATTCGCGCGATTGGTGTCCGCGGTGCGAGTGGCTGGAGTATGGGCAATTTCTCAACGAGTGATGAGCCTGTCGGTGCCTTCAAGATCGCCACCCAAGATTACTCTTCGAGCAGTGGGGAAACCGTCATGATCACGGTCCAGCGTGTCAACGGAACCGCCGGGCCAGCAAATATCACCATCGATGTGATGCAGCCAGACACCGTTGTGCTTCGCTGCGAGTGTCAAGATGCGATCGGATGCGCGTGCGGTTTGTTCCTCCGGGTCTCCGGTACGCTCAGCGTTCCCGGCGTTCTTCAGTTCCTGGATGGACAGGAGAATCAAACCGTCCAGGTTACCATTTGGGAAGATGACAATGCTGCCCCACAGTCGATGGCAGTACTACTCAACCTCATTGGAGCCAATGTGGTTTCTGGAACTCCATCTCAGGCATTGATCCGCGTGACTCCAAGCCAGCGCGCCGGTTTTCCGTGCTTCATCAGAAGCAAATCCGAGGTTGCTGAAAACACGCCACAATTGAAGGTGAACGTTATCCGCGTCAAGGGATCAAGCGGTCCGATCGCGTTCGACGTCGAGACGTTCGACATCTCCAGCACTGCGTTCATGCATTACCTGCCGCTGTCAACGACTGTGACAATGAGTGACCGACAAAGCGTTGCATCCTTCTCCATTCAGCTCATCGACAACTCGTACTACGACGGCACACGCGTGTTCGGAATTCGTCTCCGTTACCGTAACTCCACATCCACGGCACGTGCGACGTCACAACTATCTGTGATCACGCGTCGTGTTGTGATTATCGATGACGAAGACCCATCGATGATCTTGCCAGCGAGACCACAAGGAGTGCAGCTCGTACGAGTGACGGGTGGTGAGCTCGAATACAGTTGGCAGCAATCAAACGCTTCGAATACCTCGGTGGCTGCTGTCGGCGGCTACATTGTTCGAGCGTCGACACCTTCAAACGGGCCAGAAGTCTTCAGCATGTTCAACATCAGTGCTCTACCCAGCTTCATCCTATCGTCGCTCCAGTCGAAAACGCTCTACCGTGTTCAAGTGGCTGCCTGGAACGCGTATGGGATGAGCGAATTCTCGGATACGTTTTTCGCGATGACTAGTGTGCCAACCCCTCCAAGCGAGCCCGAAGACTTCCGAGCGCTCACGGCAGGAAGCAGCGTGCTCACCCTTGGATGGAGTCCTCCACGTGACACAGGAGGCGAAGACGTAACGGGTTACATGATCTGGTCTCGATGGGAAGACAGCATTTTCCGACAAGTGGTGAACCTCTCACTTCCCGTGACGACTTACTCCGTGGAAGGCCTCAACGCGTTGACGCAATACGAGTTCCTGATCGCGGCATCGACGGAAACCTTTTTGGCAACTCTGGACGGATCATCCGCACACCTCGTGGCTCGAACCAGCGACCCAACTGTGGTAGCTAAACCACCACCACCAGAGCTGATGCGACCGGCGACTGGTGGTTCACTCACTTTTCTGATCCGAGAACCGACAGACCTCGGAGGCCTCCCGATCAGCGATTATTCGCTGTACTTGAGGAAATCGCCGACATTCGACGATGATGGTGTCGCAGTGAGTGGTGGAGTCCCCGCAGACGAACCTTTTCGAGTTGTGTGTTCAGACGCGACACCGTGGGCCAACGACTCGTCAGCTCGATCGTGCACGGCCTACAAACTACTCGCGTCCACAAGCTACGAGGCTTACGTCGTGCTTCACAACGATGTGGTACGGTATCTCACTGACAAACGTTTTGAGCGTCGTTTCTAAATGCTTCTTGATACCAAAAACAGGGGACGAGTCCACCAAGTGACCATGTCAACCTTCGAACAAAGTCGACGATGGATTTGCCTTCGCCGCCAGAAAACTTCGGCCCCAGTCGCATCACAGCAGGCAACATTTACCTGACATGGGACCCTCCAATCGACCTTGGAGGAGCTGCCGATGTTTTGGGGTACACGGTTTTCCAGAAAACGGACGTGTACTTCTCGAACGACTTCTTCACTGTGTACGACGGGCGTGACTCGACAGACCGCCAGTTGGCTCTGAAAGGATTGAGAAGAAGCACGAAGTACGCGTTCGCAATCGTCGCTCAGAATGCAGCAAGTTACTGTGTGAACCTCGCGGCGCAACAAATGACCGAGTTCATCATCGTCACGACTCTGCCATATAGCCAGATCTCACCTCCTCAATCGCTCAGGCAATTGAGTGCCTCCGGTGGCATGATCGTCATTGTCTGGGACGACCCTGACGACTTGGCTGGTGATTATCTTATGGGCTACACAGTCGAGCTGATCGTGGACGGTGATGGAGTCAACGCGCAGGCGGTCACACTCGGCACTCGATACGGAAACACCAAGACATTCAGCCACAGTGGTCTCACGGAGCTCACCACGTATCGATACTCGGTGCGGGCGTTCAACCAAGACGGCCCCAGTAACCGGAGCGACATCATATCCGTGACAACTACAGCATGCACGGCACCCACAAGTGTTCTTAACGCACAGTTTTTGGGAGGAACCGGAGGACACGTCGCCATTTCGTGGCAACCACCAGAAGATACGGGCGGGCGGCCAATCCTCTACTACCAAGTGACGCGAACTGATCGCACCGATCTCGTCTACACGACAGCATCGCTTTCGTTCACCGACTCGAATGGCATCATGGCGCGTTCACAGTACGCCTACATGATTCGAGCTTTCAACGAGTTGTACATGGGCGACAACTCGTACGTTTGGGGTTTCGCAGGAGATCCAACAGTACCAGAGTCCGCCGTGCTCGCAGGCGTCACATCCTTCGGTGGTCGATTAGACGTCAATTGGACGAGTCCACAAGATACTGGCGGAATCCCGATCGTCGCATTCGTCGTGACTCTGCTCGACAGCACCGGTGAAACTGTGATCGAGTCGTATCGCGGAATGGAGGCGACGCACACGTTCACGGCACTCAACGCCACCAGCGCGTACATGTTGAGCTTGCAAGCAGTGAACGACATCGGACCTGGCCCCGCAGGTCAGTATAACGTGTACACTGGCCCCGTTGATTTGCCAAGCGCACCGCCAGCCCCGACAGCATCCGAGATCCTCGGTGGAAGCATCAGGCTTACGGTGTATCCACCGAGTTACAACGGTGGTGACTTGGTGACGCTCTCCCTTCACAACGGGTCAAGCATCGTGTACACGTTTGCAGAAGGAGAAACATCAGTCGCTGTGAAGAACCTCGTGGCTTTGACGACGTACCATTTTCATGTGATTGCAAGCAATGCGCGAGGCAATACCAGTGGCGACGTTCTCGTGGTATCGACGGGCGACATCACTCAGCCAAGCATCGTGGAATCGATCCAGCTAATCGGAGCATCGTTTGATCGACTGACTGTCGCGTGGCCAGTAGTCCAAGATAGTGGAGGCGACGTTCTTCTTCAATACGTCGTCTCCTACTTCCAATCAGATGGGACGGGAACTGCTCTCTCGACCAATCAAGTAGCCCAAGTCACGACGCCATCACTCAATGCAACGCTTCTGCGCCTTGAGCACACGTCGTACTACGCTGTGGCTGTCTATGCAGTCACGTCGTCGGGTTTGAGGGGCGATTCGACTCCCACCGCTGTCTTCATGACAGAGGAACCCTTGCAAGGTCGCATTACGGCGCAATACGCGGAAATGACGGTGCGAGAAGACGCGGTAGTGGCTTCCGTTCAAGTTCTTCGTGTGGAAGGATCGTTTGGCGAGATCACGTATTCGTTTGAGACCGTTGACGAGTCTGCAGTGGCTGGGACAAATTATGCAGCGGCGAGCGGAACGCTGACCATGGCATCTGGCGTCAAGACTGGAACGATTGACGTTGTACTCAGCAACGATGCCAACTACGAGCCGAATACGACCTTCATCGTTCTCATCACCGACGGACCAACGCAGAGGCAAAATCAGACGCGCGTTGTGCTTCTGGATGACGGAGACGCCGGCTTCATTTCGTTCGCACAGTCTCAGTTCGCGTTCCCTGAGAATGCTGGCACGGTGTATTTGCCAATCACTCGCTACGGAGGGAGCTCACCGCCTGCGACGATCGAGGTGTTTGTCCTTGCGACACGAGCTGCTCAGGACGATCGGTTCACACTACCAGAGCAGATCATCACGTTCAATGAAGGCGATGCCGAGCACGACCTTGCGATTGTGATCGAAGACGACTCGACTTTTCAGTTCTGGCCCGACTCGCTCACGCTGGGCTTTCGAATTCTGCTCGGGGGTGTCTGGGCTGGAGAGCACACAGTGGCAAACGTGACGGCTCTTGATGATGGAGACGTCTCCCCTGCCAAAGAGATCACCAACTTGAAGCTAATCGCAGCAACTGGTGGCTCAGTGCAGCTGCAGTGGTCGCCGCCCGTGGATCGCGGTGGGACAGACGTGGAGCTCTCGTACTCGTTGGGCTTCTCCGTTGAACAAGACGCGATCTTGAACATGACGACCGTGACAAATGCAGTCGTTGTTTACAACCTGAACGCGTCGACAACGTATCAAGTGGTCGTGTTCACCGTAAACCCTGCGGGTCTCGGACTCGGTAGCATCCTGGCGTTGATCAGTACGACAAAGGCGACACCACCTTCAGCTCCCTTGAACGTAAATGTGATTGCCGCCTCCAGTTCAAGTCTTCTCCTCAGATGGGACGCTCCGTTGGATGCTGGAGGCTCTCCTGTCATCGGCTACAAGATCTACAACGTTTTTAGCAACGGAAGCATCGCTCCCTTCCCGGCCGTGTCATGCTCCACGCCTAATGTCTGCTCGATCCAGCGCTTGGTCGCGTTGACGTATTATCCTATCCAAGTCCGAGCCTTCACGGCGGCGGTGAGCACTGGTGGCGAGCTGTCCGATATCACAGGGTTCCAGACTTCGAACCCGGATGTTCCTGACCCTCCCCCCGACGCGAATGTGACTTGGTTTTCGGCTGGAGCCATCACAGTCAAGATGTTCAAGCCCGTCAACGTTGGTGGGTCGGACGTGGAGCTCTATCGGCTGTTCATTCGGGGTCCATTCGACGACGGGTTCACGGAGCAGTATGAAGGCGGGTCAGACACGTTCTCTGTATATCGCCTGGCACGTCGTACAACCTACGAGATCAGATACCAAGTCATCAACTCTGTCGGTGCCAGTGCGTACGGAGCTTCGATATTCCAGCAAACGTTGGAGCGGTCGCTCCCATCTGCTCCGCTCAGTCTTATGAGCATTTCTGCGACGGGCGGATCCATTCAGCTGAGCTGGCAGGAGCCACTGGATGTTGGTGGGCGACCGATCTCTGGGTACGCTGTGTTTATCAAGCCACAGTCACAGACCAACGCGACTGCTGCAGTGGCCGACACTGTTGGCTACGATGGCAAAGGTAACCCGGCCACTTGGGGTATTGTTTATGGACTGAACGCGAGCACGACATACTCGATGTACGTGATCGCGTATTCCGAGGTTTCGAATTGCTACTCGCCCACCGAGTTAGCGGCGAGTGACATTGCGCAATTAACAACGACCGTACCGACGCTTCCGGTTCCAGCACCAACTCTTCTTCTTGTGAGGTACACGGGGGGCATCGTCGAACTGATGTGGACGCCGCCAACGGACGCTGGAGGGGTACCAATCGACAGCTACACGCTCTCCCTCGTGTCTCCAACAGGCACGATCCCGATCTTCACGACTCCAGGCTCCAGTCGGCTTTCGTTTATCCACAACGACCTGATTGAGTCGACGGTATACACGTACATGGTCAAAGCCAACACGTCCGTCGGTGACAGCCCCATGAGTGATCCGGTCGTGGTCAAGACGCTGATCGCGACCGCTCCGTCCGCGCCGTTGGACATCCGTCAATTGACTTACGTCACCGGTGGAGCCATCCAGATAGCGTGGACCCGGCCGATTGACACGGGTGGCCAGCCACTGAAGGGCTACTGGGTGTATCGAGACGGCGTGCCTGTTGCGCAGAACCTTCCGGCCTTCACGTCAAACTTCACGGACAAGCAAAACTTGCGAGCTGCGACGTCGTATCAGTACACGATCCGAACATATTCGTGGAGCACGATGGGCTCTGAGCTGAGCGCTCCCCTCACAGCCAAGACTGCAGCGGCCACTAAACCGCAACTTCCGTTGCTTATCACGAATTTCACCGGTGCCAGTTTCATCCAAGTCAACTGGGCCGCTGATCCAGACACTGGAGGTATGCCTGTATCACTGTTCGATGTCAAGCTACTGCAGGGCGCAGCCGTCGTTGGCGCGTATACCGGAGCCGACTCATCATATCGCTTCACGCGGCTACTGGCGCTGAACACATACACGCTCCAGGTCGTGGCTTACAGTCAGATTGGTGCCAGCGATACGCTTTCGGTGGAGTTTACGACGTTAAACGTCACTCTGCCTGCTCCTCCAGTCGCGCCATTGGCTCTGAGCGTGTTTGGAGGAAACATGACTATCGAAGTGTCGGCTCCAGAGGACACAGGAGGTGCTCCAGTCTCGGCATTGCGGCTGTACGAGGCGACGCTTGGCCTAGTGGGCAATGCATCATTAGTGGCCGGGGCTCTGAAAGCACAGTTTCCAGTCTACGGGGTGCTCAAGCTAACGAGCTACATGATCACAGCGACAGCGGTCAATGTACTCGGAGAAGGTGGAAGCAGTCCAGTGCTGACGGTGATGACAGGAAAGGCGAGTTTACCTGGATCAATCCGGACGGCGCCAACACTGACCGGAGCGACAGGCTCAACACTCTCAGTGACGTGGACCGCACCAGTCGACACAGGCGGCGACGCAACGCTATCATACGAAGTTCGGTTCGTCGAGGTTGGAACAACGACTTCGATCGTCTCGCTGTCCGCGACACGTGCACTGCAAGGCACTGGACTCAAGTTCTTGACGTCGTACTCGATCTCCGTGCGTGCGATCAATACCGCAGGAAAGAGTGATTGGAGTCCGTCAGTGATAGGGAAGACACTTCCAGATGCTGCTGGCGAGTTCAATTTTGCCGTCACTGCGATCAACGTGTCAGAATCTGCGGGCGGCGTGACCCTCACTGTCACTCGAACAAATGGTCTCAGTGGCTCGGTCGCGATTGCATTCTCTGTCTCTTCATCTGGTTCAAACGCCGCGACAATCGCGAAAGACTACGCTCTCGTCTCGGGCTCCACGAAGTCGTCGGCGACAATCACATTCAGTGCGCTCCAAACGTCAGCGTCGATGCCAATACTAATTGTCAACGACGACGTATACGAGGCTCCCGATGAGCAGTTCACCGTTCAGCTCATATCTGCAACCGTCGTTGGAGCCAATCTCGTGATCGCACCGAGTATCGGCGTGAATTCAACGGCTGTGGTCACGATTCTTGATGATGGCGACGCTGGATATGTCGGGTTTGCTTACCAGTACTACCCGGTACGAGAAGATGGAGTCTGGCTCGACATCCCCATTCTTCGGCAAGGAGGCAAAAGCGGGTTGATTGTGCTCAGTGTGATTTTGGCTGATGGCACAGCTACTGGCGACCGCGACTATCGTCGTGCTCCCGGTTTGACAGTGTCAATGGTCGACGGCCAAACTAACTCATCGGTGCGTGTGTTTATCATCAACGACAAGACCTTCGAATATCCCGACGAGACCTTCACAGTACAAGTTGTGCCTGTGAGTGGTGGTGCTCTCTTGAGACATCCTCTCACGACAGTAGTCATCATCGACGATGGAGATGTGTCAGTCGCGGCAGCTCCGTCGACTCCAGTCGTACAGGCAATGACGGGTGGTGCTGTCACGCTGGGCATTGGGCTACCGGCGCACAACGGCAGTGCTAAAGGCCAACTCACAGGCTACGTGGTTCGCATCTTGAACCCAGCGACAAGTGACCAGTTCTTCAATACAACCGTGGCACTCGGAAGTACCGCCACAGTCGGCTGGCTCCAGGCCCAGACAAGTTACGGCGCTTCGGTCGCTGCTATCAACAGCGTTGGTCTCGGCCCGTTCAGTGCGCCGGTGTGGTTCACGACCACTGTGCCGACGCTGCCCGCTGCAGTCATGGCTATCTCGCAGACGGGCAGCACAGGCGGAAGTATCTCGCTGAAATGGGCGGCTCCTACAGATACGGGTGGTGTTCCCATCACAAAGTACCGCGTCTACTACATCTCGTCGAAAAATGTGCCAAAGGTTCGTCATCTTCGTTGAGGTTTCACACATCCCTATCGACTCACCGCTCTTTTTGCGTTCACAGCTTATTCTGGAGATACCGTTCCCTCTGCTGAAAGGGTACGTTCTCGGCCTCAACGCGCTTACAACGTATCGCTTCGCCGTCCAGGTTCGTCTTGTGGATATATGCACTGGACCTTGAGCACTTCAGCTCACGTATTGGAGTTGTTTTGTAGGCTGGAAACGACGTGTTGGTGCCAGAACTTGCTCATGGCTGGGGTGTGATCGGCCCTCCATTTTCATTCTCGACTCCAGCTCCAACACTGGCAGCAGCGACGACAATCTCCAAGGATCCCTACATGCCATCCACCGGAGGATCGATCACCATCCAGTGGACGCCTCCGATCGACACTGGTGGTGTGCCACTGCTACGGTACGACATCTACGCACGAAACGCCACGACGGGATTCCGACTGGCAGCCCAAGCAATGCAGCCAGCGAGCAGTGTTCGCATCGAAGAGCTGTACGCGTCGAGTTGGTACGAGATTTTCGTCCTCTCGATCAACCAAGTTCCAGAATCAACGTTGCCGGGTTTGTTCTCGTGCTCTCGAGGATCCAAGTCACTGGTTACAAGCCACGACGTCTCGAAAAACGTCTCTAGCGGAGCGGTCATCCGCGCGGCCAATGGTGTCTTTGTTGTCGGCGATATGACGTTGGCGACAAAGGGTACGCTGCCACTCACTGCAGCCTACATGGACTCATCCGTGGTGAAGGTGTCGGCATCCGTGATGGGCGTGGCCACGAGCTTTGCGAACTTGTCCACGACGCCGCCTTCCATCCCGCGTGTTCCTCCCATGGTCACACTCATCAACGCAACCGGAGGTGCTCTTTCGTTCCGAGTCGACTCTCCAGGCGATACGGGAGGCGTACCAATCGACGCGTTCACGGTGTTGGTCAACGGCGCCGTCCCCGAAGACACTGACATCCAAGTGCGATCGAACATGACGTCATTGCTGAAGCGGTCCCAGGTCATGCGCGTGTCCAATCTCGAGCCGATGACCGACCACACTATCACCGCCGTCGCTGTTAACTCCATATCGCTTTGCGACTTCAACAAGAAAGACACAAGCGAGCCAGCGGTGTTCCAGACGACGAATATCACACAACCAGAGCCGCCGCAAATCGCAACACAGAGCGTCTCTGGCGGCGGAATGGTGCTGGCACTCATAGACCCCTTCGACAAAGGCGGCAGTTCAATCAGTCGGTATCAGCTCTACATGGCGACTGACCTGGCGAAAGAAGACTGGAAGTTAATTCACGTGGGCTACGGGGCCAATGATTCCACCGTGACTCGCCAAAGCGCCACCGTCGCAGGTCTGAAGCCGCTCATCAAGTACTTCTTCAAGCTGTCAGTGAACAACGGATACTTCGAGTCCTCGAACTCATCCGTGGCAACGATCGCGACCTCGAACATCTCACCGCCGGGTCAATGCACGCAGCCTCGACTTGTCGATGCCTCTGGTGGCATGCTCTCCATTGCGTGGGACGATCCGCTCGACAATGGTGGTGCTCCTGTGATTGACTTTGTCATCACCCTCCAAGCCGCGCGCGTCGGTGCCAGTGCTGCGGCGAGTAAGCGGACGATCAACTCATGGACGGCGCGTACCTACACATTCTACGGGCTCACGGACGAGACCGACTACGTGATCGCGGTTCGCGCCCGCAACTCGAAAGGACTCGGAGTCGACGGCGTCGCAGCCACGCTGTCAACCACAGATGGCTCTCCTCCACTGGGTGCAATCAATGTGACGGTGCTTTCGTCAACGGGTGGCGCAGCGATCATCGCCTTCAACGAGCCGATCGATTTTGGCGGCACACCACGAGAAAACATGGTCTACAGTGTGTTTGTAGAAGGCGTGTTCGTACGAACTCTCACATTCGCCGACGTGGCTGCTGCAGTTGCATCGTCGACGAAAAGCCGACGACTCGCCAGCGTGAATGGCATTTCGGTTGGAGGGCTCGACCCACTTGGGCTCTACGGGATCCAGATCCAACCAGTGAACGACTTCGATTCCGGAAATGTGTCCAAGGTTTCGCTCGCCGCAACAACAGCGCCGACGCTGCCGAGTGCACCCCAGGCACTGACAGCATCCACCGTGACGGGCGGATCGATCCAGCTCACGTGGCAGCCGCCTCCAGGCGACACAGGTGGCCTTCCTCTTGCAGGTTACACCGTGTACATGGGTCTACAGAGTACAGGAACCTTCACCATTCAGTGCGTGGACACGATAACGGAGTGCCGCGTCTCGACGCTTACCGCTGCGACCACCTACTGGTTTTACGCGACAGCGCGAAATTCCTTGGGCGAATCCCCACCGTCGGCCGTGATCAACGTTGCCACTGCCAGCATCTCGATCCCGAGCGCTCCCGGGAAGACTCGCGTGGTCTCCGTGAGCGAAAACGCAGTTGAGGCGTCGTGGTTTCCTCCACTGGACACCGGCGGTGCTACAATATCGACGTACACCGTCACTGTGAGCGACTTGACCCAGGGCGGCACACTCACACCACTGACGACGTCAGTGCCGAACGTCTCCATTACCGGTCTCTCGCCGACGACAGAGTATTCGATTACGGTGGTACGTTTGATGACCGCAAGTCTGTGTGGATTTTGGTGCTGGACTGACGTGGACTTCTACGAACTTCTTGCAGACTGCGACGAACCAACTGCAGCGGACCAGTTCTGAAAGCCTGCCTCTGCTTGTCGTTACGGCAAGCGCAGCATACACACCAGCGGAGCCAATTGTTTCCTGTGGTACGTGTGCATCCTCGCTTGTTGTAATGATGACCTGCCTGTTGACCCACATTGTATGATTTCGTAACAGTCTCACCGACTACAGTCAGCCTATCGTGGTATCCGTATCCTGGCGCAACGGCGTATCGTGTTTACCAAGATGGCACACAAGTGTATTCCGGCACTGCTACGGATATGGTCGACAACGGACTTACTAGCGGCACTGACTATTCGTACACGCTCGAGGCTCAAGTAGGCGGCGCGTGGAGTGGCACGACGTCCCTGCCTGTGGTCGCCCACACCTCAGATGACGCCTCTAGTACTGAAACGACCTGCTCAAGTTCGAGAGGCTACATTCACGAGACAAACTACGCGCCCAACATCGACAAGTCGTGGCTTCTGACCCCAACTTCCGTCTTCGGCACGCTTACAATCGAGGTTAGTAACGTACCCTCACGCATCACCGTATCTTGCCCGCCTGACATTGTGTTTCGATGCGCTCATAGTTCACTTCTTTCGATCTCGAGTGCGACCACGACACGTTAAGTATTGAAAACGCTGATGACGACTCACCGCTATGGCGAGGCGGATGCCAACGATCTGGAAACTTCATATTCCAGTCAAAGACAGCAGTGCGTCTCCGTCTGCATTCGGATGCGAGTGTCGAGAAGGGAGGATTCGAGTTATACTTCGAGACCGATCGGCTTCGAGTCGAAGACTCGCCAACAAGAATTCCGGTCCCTCAAGGAGCCGGTGGTGCAGTTTGCTCAGGCCACGGCCTGCGCCAGAATAACGGTGACTGCAAGTGCAGTGTGGGCTTCACGGGCGAAGCGTGCAACAACTACATCGTGTGCTGCGCGGATGCAGCTCGCTGTAGCAATCCGATATGTGCGCTCGATTCCAGTCGGGTGATCGTCGTGTCCGACGAATTTGGCGACGATTTGCGAGGTACGGGCGAGATGATGGACACGGGCGACAAAGGCACAGCATCAAAAGCGGTCAAGAGTCTCAGCAAGGCGCTCAGTCTCGCCAAGGATGGCGACTTCGTGTTTGTGTACCCAGGAGAGTACAAGGGCACCTGGAATCGCGAGCTGCAGGTGAACGCACGGAACGACCTCACGATCATGAGCTTGAAAGGTTTTGCCTGGACGACGATTAACTGCCAAGGGGCTGGTCGTGCGATGCAGCTCACGAGTTCCAGTGTCGCTGTTCAAGGCCTCACCATCCGCAACGGCCTCACGACAACCGCGGATAGCGACGGCGGCTCGATTTTGGCGACGGACTCTGTATTGACGCTCCAGAACGTGCTGGTTACTCAGAGCAGTGCGACACGAAGTGGCGGAGCGATTGCAGGGATCGGATCCAACATCACGGCGATCGCGACCAGTGTGGAGAAGAGCACGGCACCGTCGGGAGGTGGAATGTCCCTCACGGATTCCAAGTTGTCGCTGTCGCAATCCAACGTGACATCGTGTACGGCGACGAACGGTGCGGGACTGCTGGCGGACGGATCCAGCGCTGTCTCTGGTGCTATTGGCGCCATGATCTCGAAAAATGTGGCCAGTGGTGGTGGAGGTGGCGTATTGGTTCGAACGGGAAGTCTTTCACTGAAGAGTCTCACAATGATCGCGAATGAAGCCGCTCGAGGGGGTGGTGTTCTCGCACAAGACGGTAGTAGTATCGTCGCCGAAGGCTGCCGCGTGGCTCAGAACAAGGCGTCGATTGAAGGTGGAGGCATGGCGATTGTCGGTAGCGTCTCCGTAGGCGGCAACGCTTCGACATTTGACGAGAACGTGGCAGTTGGGGGAGGTGGCGGCGTCCACGTTCGCGGACAACAAGTCAGCATCGCGTTTGTCGTGACGGATGACCTTGGGATCCAAGCTCAACTCAAAAACAACCGAGCTGGTACGTGGATTGGCTCGCTTTTGTGTTGTATGTCATACTGACACAAACCTTGCGTTGATGTAGCGAACGGAAGTGGCTTGTACGTGGTCGACTCGACATTGGTGCTATCAGGACTGAGCATCGCGAACGGAACTGCCAGCGAAAACGGCGGTGGTCTGTGTGTCGATGCGAGTCGAGTGACGCTTACGAACGTCAGCGTCTCGTCCAACAGCGCTGCCTCAATGGGCGGAGGTATGTTTGCGGCAGACTCGGAGATCATTTCACAAGGAGATGTGACGCTAGAGCTCAACAACGCCTCGATCCATGGAGGCGGGCTCTTCTTGATGAGCACCAACGTGGGCGGCGATGTGAGACTGCGCCGTAACATTGCAACGCAGCGAGGCGGCGGTTTCCACGTTAACGGCACATCGACACTGGTGAATGTGACTGTGGAAGAGTGCTCGGCAGACCAAGGCGGTGGCGGCTATCTTCAGCGAGCTACAGTGGCAGCCACAAGCGTGAACATCACCAGCAGTACCGCCACCACATCGGGCGGCGGGCTTCACATGAACGGCAGCACGCTTTCGGTCGTGCAGTCTGTTATCGACCGTGGCTCTGCGAACTTCGGTGGTGGCGTGTATGCAGTGAACGGCTCCAGCATTTCCGGTGACTTGGTCATCTCCTGGTCGATTGCGAGTGAGAGCGGTGGCGCTCTCTACGCTACGGACCAGTTGACACTAGCGAACATCGTCGCGATCAACTCGACCGCCAAGCGTGGAGCGGGGCTATTCACCGAGTTGGCTGATGTTGTCGTGACCAACGTGACTGTATCTTCGTGCTACGCAACACTCGCGGGAGGCGGCTGGAGCGCAGTCGCTTCATCGCTCGTGCTGACTGACGTGCGTCTGGAGGGCAGCACGAGCGACGAGTTTGGCGGGGCAATGGCACTCGTCAACTGCTCGGTCACTCATAACAACGCCACCGTGGTCTCGAATCAAGCTAAAATCGGAGGTGGTTTGTACCTCGTGGCCAGTAACTTCACGGGCACGCCGCTCTCGTCCGAGGCCACGGCATACACAAGCACGATCAGGAGCAACACAGCGAAAGACCACGGCGGGAATGTGTACGCTGAGGACAAAGTGACCATGTCGGCGCTACTGATCACCGGTGGAAGCAGTGGTACCAGTGGCGGAGGTGTGGCCATGCGGCAAGCGGCTGCCACGATCAGTCAGTGTGTGATTCAAGGAAACAGCGCCGACGTGCGAGGTGGCGGACTCAGTCTCCGAGACCAGTCAAGCTGCGACCTGGGGATCTCAATCGTCAACCAAAACCTGGCGAAAACGTTCGGTGGCGCCGTGAGTATCGAAGACTCGGTCTTCACCCACAACAACCTCGAGCTCCACGAGAACCGAGCACTGAACGGCGGAGGCTTTGCAGTCGCGGGCGTGTCGGGCATCCGGCAATTCGTTGGTTCAGATGGCTCCTTGCTAAATGCAAGCGTGGCGATGCAGCTGCCTGATGTCATGGGCAATGGGTCGGCCTTTTACGTGTCTCCACGGAGTGTGGTTGACATCGCTGGCTTGTATGTGTACCAAGGCCTAGCAGCGACCGGCGGTCTCTTCGTCGACACAGCTACAGTGGCCATGGAACGGTGCCAGTTTGTCTACAACAACGCCGACACCGGCGGTGCGTTGTTCGCAAACCCACTGAGTGTCGTGAACGTTGTGAGCTCGCAATTCTACAGTAATCGTGCGAGCCTAAGCGGGGGTGCGGTGCAGCTCATGGGTAACACGGACGACGACTCAGTCGCGAGCTTTGAAGACTGCGAGTTCGCTGACAACTATGCAGAAAAAGTCGGCGGCGCTGTGGGCGTTGCGTTTGCCGACCTCACACTGCTTCGCACGCGGTTCCAGACCAACACAATCGGTTCGAAAGATGGCGGCGGCGGTGCGATCGGAGCCACCATGCAGGGCACACTCAATATCACCGACTGCACATTTGGCAACAACACGGTGCAGTCGGAAGACGCAAAGGGAGGCTCGCTGTATCTGCTGACGGACACGAACGCGACGATCACACGGACGGCGCTGATCAGTGACGAGAGCTCTATCCTCGTCCGTGAAGGTGGCGTCGTGTACATCGGAGGCAAGGGCTCCCACGTATCGATCGCTGACTGTGAGATCGCCTACGGGCAGAGTTACTCGGGTGGCTCGATCTTCGTGCTGGAGGCGACGCTGTCGCTCGTGAGGACGGTGCTTCGTGAAGGGTACGCGTACGAGTTTGGCGGCAGCGTATACATGGACAGCGCTGTAGCTGAGATGGTGGACTGCGACATCAACGACAACGACGCCTTCTACGACGGAGGCGGCATCTACTTGAAAGGCAAGTCGACGTTGACCCTTCGCAACACGACTATCGAGAACAACCGCGTGCAAGATGGCGGTGCTGGCTTGTACGTAGCCCCAGGCGGCGGAGCGTCGGTCAGTATCTTCGATTCCAGCTTCGTGATGAATCGAAACCGCGGTCTCGGGTCAGCGATCTACGTGGGCCGAAAGAACACACTGACGATGACATCGTCCGAGCTGCTGGGAAACGGCGGCGTAAACACAGAGGGGGGCGGTCTGTACGCTGTCGACGCAAAGGTGACGGTCTCACTCTCGACGTTCCTGGGCAATCGCGCTGTGCGTGGCGCCGCCATCGAGTTGGCTCGAGACGCACTGCTGACGATGGCCAACAGCGACTTTGCCGACAACCAAGCGACCGTGTGGGGCGGAGCGATCTACATGTCCGTGCGCGCCATCGCGACGATCGAGGATTCCAGTTTCCGCAACAACAGTGCAGTCACGGGTGGCGTCGCGTATCTGCTGGGCTCGTCCAAGCTCATGCTTCGTCGCTCGAATGTCACAGCCAACATCGCACTGAGTTTTGGCGGTGCTGTCACGCTCATGGGACGCGCTCGCGCTGAGATCGACAGGACTGTGCTGGCGTTGAACCGTGCGTACACGGGCGGCGCTCTGTCGATCACACAGAACGCCGCCTTGCTCCTCACGTCGACGGAGCTGTCCGGTAACACGGCCAACGACTTTGGTGGAGCCATGTACATCGACACGTTGGAGACCACTGCGAGCCAATCGATCAAAGTCCAATCTGTCTCGACTCGAGACAACACGGCGCGTGCGGGAGCTGATGTGTACTGGGTCTACCACGCCTGGTACGAGTTCGTCTGCGGGTCGTGCGCGTCGTCGACGAGCAGTTCGGGGAAAATCCGAGTCGCGACTAGTCCGGCTTCCATTACCGCCGGGTGGTGGCCAGACATTGTGACGAGTGGCGTTTCGCTGGGTATCACGAAGCCTTCATGGAAGAGCCCGGATGCAACCGCCCCAGCCCCGAATCCATCGTCGTCAAATACCACAGCAGCACCGAGTACCAGTCCAGGAGCGGGAGTTGCCGTTGGGGGGATCCCGCCTGCTTCTCCAGCGCCCGGAAATCGTCGCCTTACCGCATCATCGTCATCGTCGTCTTCCTCCGACTCGACTGGAACTCTAGATGCTGCGACGCTGACCTCGATCATCGCGAATCCGGATCTCACGAGTCCATTTGAGGCAACGCTGTGGCCGACAATCCTCGTGAAAGACTTCTACGGCGCGCTTGCGGACCAAGACAACCGCACGCGATGTGTGGCGACGAAGCTTCTCTCCGAGACGGATTACTTTGACTTCTATCCCGCCAGCCCCATCGACGTTGATCGAGGGTACGTCACCTTCGCGGACGCGCAGATCCTCTCGGAGTCTCGCCCGACGCCCTTCAGAGTATTCGTGAGCTGCTCGCTTGCCGACGACACCGCACGCAATCTCACTGTTCAGATCGTGGTCGAGAACTGCAACCCAGGCTACGAGAACGTGGAAGGGTACGTTCACGCTGGTCGGCGGAAATGCGGTCGCCGTAGGTTTGACACTAATTTTGCATGTTGTCCAGGCGCTGCGTGCCGTGCAAGAAGGGAACGTACAGGTGCCGATGTCGCTCGCTTCATATCCATCGGGAACTAGGACTTACCGTCGTGATTTTGTGTGTCTCTTCAGTTTGGATGGCGTCAAGTGCCACTTGTGTCCGCTCGGCGCAATGTGCGAGAGGATGGATGCGACCAAGACCGTGATCGGCGTGAGCGTGCCAACGCGATTGGAAGGCTACTTCCTGTACGCGTCACGGGATTCGTACCTCGACGCCAACTGCTTGGACGCCTCAAAATGGGAGGATGGCGATCCCTGCAAGCGGCTCGTGAACGTCAGCGAGCTCGTGACGCGAAACATGACTTATCGTCTCCAGCACTGCTCGAAGAACCCGACGTTTGACAAGTACTGGCCGCGCAAGCGAGTCTTCGCGTGTCTTGCGGGCCTGGAGTATTATGCGTGTGACGTGAGTAGTCCCACTTGCCGTCTCGTCGGTTGGTCGGTACTAACTGGCTTCGTGATCCTCGTAGACGCGAGATGCTTGCATTGCCGAGGGCGCGTCCACCTCGTCCACGACGACAACCGTCCAGGCCATGTCAACGAGCGTTCAGGCTCCGAGTCTCGCAACGAGCACGACTGCCGTGCAGTGTGACGTTGGCTACAACAGCGTCACGTGCGCGACGTGCATATCCAGTTACTACAAGGTCTCGAACGGAAAGTGCAAACCCTGCTCCGACGCTCACGACCCGGCAGTCGAGCGCATGACTCGACTCGTAGCGCTCGTGCCGGTCGGCTTCGCTGTCATCGCAGCGATTCTTGTGTGGTTTTACTTTTCCAACTCGGCCGAGCAAGAGATCATGAAGCAGGCGCGAGCCGCACGCAAGTTCCAGATCTACGACCCGCACTCGAGGCCTCAGTCGCTTCTCCTCGCTGCCAAGTTCTTCGTCCAGCAACGCGTTGCCGAGATGATGCAGCGAGCACGCGAGAACCTCGAGCGACGCCACCGTGGACAGAATCTGTTCGGCATCGAGCGCCGTAAAGTCACGATTCCGGCGTTTCGAGCCGAAAAGTTCAAGATTTTGCTGGCGTTTTTCCAGATCTTCGGCGGCTTCAAGAAGCTGTACGAGATTCCGTGGCCCAACGAAATGAGCCGGCTCATGGATATCTTCTCGATCGCCGACTTCAGCCTCGTGGACACGACGGGGATTGAGTGCTTCATCCACAAGGACTACTTCTCCAACTACCGGTACGGCGCCATGGTCAAGCTCTGTTTTAGGGCTTGAAATGGTAACTCACATCCTGTCGCTTGTGTAGGCTTTCGTTGGTCGCGGTGCTCGTGTTGCTCTTCATGACGACGCTGCTGCTGTCGTGGGGCGTTGTGCGGTACCGCGTCAAGCTCGCGGGGCTGCCACGCCACTGCGTCCAATGCGGCTTGCCTGTGTTCCAAATGCTGCGACGCCAGCCAAAGACTCTTGTGCGTCGCTCGACGATGGTGTCCATGCTTCGCATCGAACGCAAGATGCACGCAGAGCGCATGCGGCGACGCAGCTTCGGATCGCGAGCCAAAGACACGGTCTTGAACAAGACCGACGAACTGCTTTCGCGAGCCAAGTCGTGGTGGGCCAGCACACGGCTCGGCAAGACGCTGGACCGCTTCATCGTGTTCACGCGACTGCCGGCGTCCTGTTCCGAGCACAACCCGTCGTGTCCGACCAGCCAGCAGATCGAGTCCGAGGTGCTCGCGATGGTCGTGCGCAGCAACCTGCGGCTGTGGCGCGCGCGGATCCGGCTGCGTCTCAACTACCAGTCGTTCCAAAACAAGTGCATCAAGCTCTTTTTCTGGATCCTGCTGCTCTTCTACCCGGAGCTCAGCCAGCGCGTCGTCGGCATGTTCTACTGCGACGAGATCGGCAGCGATTTCTACATGAGCCGCGACAAGAGCCAGCTCTGCTACCAAGGCACGTGGCTGTACTACTTGCCGCTCACCATGTTTCTGCTGGTCGTCTGGGTGGCAGGTGCGCATTTTTTCTTCCGCTTCTTCTTCCTGCTATGGTTGCTTGGTCTGACCACACTCCTCTCCTTGGGCGCAGGCGTCCCTCTCCTCTTCTGGACGATTATCTTCGTGAAGAGACGCAGCGGAGTCGAAGATCAGCTTTTGCTGCTCCAGGATTCGTCCCATACACAACTCAAGCAGCGTTTCCTCAAGGAAATGCATGAGGATCTGGTCGAGCGCGGCGTTCACGTTGACCCGGACCGGTTTAAGACCTTTGAGAAGGAGATGCTGGCCGAGTTCCTGCGCAACAAGAAGCTCAATGTAAGTGGACACAGAGGCATTATTGTGGATATCAAACCGAGGGCTCAACTTGACTGGCGTGGAATCTTCAGGAACCGTCGATGGTCGCGCAAGTGGGCTTCATCTACCATTCCTGTGAGTTGTGAACTGCTTTCTAGCAAGCCAAGCGCTTCGGAACTGGATGCTGACGACTTGTTTGCATGCAGATCGATCGCAGTTCTGGTGGTTCGAGGTCTGGGACTTGTGCCGCAAGCTCTTCCTCAACTGCGTCATCGGATTGCTCGCCAAGACCGGCGCAAACCGAATCATCGCGGGCTTGATCGTCTTGTACGTGGCGCTTTCTCTTCACAGTGAACCTTCCTTTCAGAAACTGACTTGTGTGGCTCCGTGAGCAGCTTGATCTACTTGTCGGTCATGCTCTTCTACCAGCCGTACAAAGACCGATCGGACAGCGCACTCGCCGGCGTCACGCAGATCCAACTCTTCATCACGCTGTTCTGTGAGTATCCTTGGTGAGCATGCGTCGTCATTGAGCTGCCTGCTGATGCAAATGTCTGGCATCTACAGGCGGCTTGATGTTGAAAATGGGAGCGCTCCACATGGAAGACAGCGTCGTGTCGCTGCTCACCTACGTCGCGTTCTTCTCCAACGTGATCACGATGATCTACGCATTCTGCAGCATTCTGTACGAGAAGTTCGACGGCGCTCGACGAGCGCGACGCCGAGCCCGCGAAGACCACCGTCGTGCGATCCAGAGCCACGTGCGCAAGCTGTGGCGAAGGGCGTACGGCTACGCGTTCACCGAAGTGTACCTGCGTGACCCGTCGATCCGCCCCATGCCCGTCCAGGTCTTCCTCGAACTCGCTCGACGCGACCGTGAAGCCAGAATGGAACGCGAAATGGAGCTGCAGCTCGCCCGATCGCTCCACGTGCGTGACAACGACGACGACGATGACCAGGTCTCGTCATCGCAGGTCGAGTTTGAACTGCCGCGGCCACGAGACGTGGTGTCACCACGTGCGGCTTCGTCGCTGTCGTCATCGGCGTCTTTCAAGCAGGAGAAGGAAGCCGACGAGCCGTCCAGACACGAAGAAGACACGGCTGGAGACGCTGGAAAGATCGACGTGAATGAAGACAACCAGACGCATGAGCTGACGCATGAAGAAGAGTCGCAGCAGCTTGGTCACGAAGGAGGCGACGATGCGGCTGGAGCTGTGGATACGTAACGAGGTGAGATCCAAGTAGAGTGCATGAATGCGGCGATGTCAGCCGCCAACATGAGATAGTAACAGGCATGGTGTATATAGTACTACGTATGAAGATCCATTGACCACACGCTCGCACGCTCAGTCGCTCCTATCCATGACGACTCACCGCTTTATCTCTTGGACTTCGACGGCACCGTGCGCGTCACCGTCGACACGCCGTCCACGAACTTGGTGCGGAACACGACGTTGGCGTTGTTGAACATGCCTTCCTTCAGAGACACCACGATGAACTGCGAGTGCGAGAAGTGCGTGCGGATCATTTGGCCGATATTCTGGGTGTGCGACAGATCCAAAGCAGCGTCGACTTCGTCCAGAATGTACATGGGCGCCGGCTTGAACAGCAGCAGCGACAAAATCAGCGACAGCGCAAGCAGCGAACGCTGGCCACCACTAAGCTCCGTCAAACTCTCCTTCCACACGCCACCAAAGGCCACGCGAACCTGCAAGCCGTCCATGATCGTTCCTACAGAGATAAGTGAATGGTGAGTAACTGCGTCCACGAGCGAGATTCAGACCTGTCGTGATGAAAAGCAACTTACCGTTTGCTGGAGGCTCAAGCTTGGCGGTCGTCCCGGGCAGCAGAGTGCTGAAGATGGAGCCAAAGTCCTTCGTCACCTTGACCCACGTGGTCTGCAGCGCCTCGTTCTTCTTCGCGTCGAGCTCCTTGATCACGGAAGTGATCTTCTCCTTGTCGTTCTCGATAATGTGACGCTTGTTCATCAGGCCTTGGTACTCCTGCTCAGCCTTCTCAATCATTCCCATGACCTTCTTGTTGATCTTCTTGGACAGCGCGCTCTGCTCCTCCTTGAGCTCCACCAAACGCCGGTTAGCAGTCGAAGGATCACGGCGGCGGAAGTCGTAGTCGGTGTGTTCCCGACCAAAGAACTCCTTCTCGCTCTCGATCCACGGGTGCGTCTTCTCGAGTTTCTTCACGAGGTGCTTTGCATCACCTTCATCCTTCAGCAGTCGCGTGATCTTGTGTTCGCCCTTCTTACGCTCGATCTCGAGCGAGCTGCGCTTCTTTGCCAGAGTATTCAGGGCATCCGCGAGCTGCTTCAGCTGTTCATCACATTGCGACAAGTGGCTGCGGCGCTCTTCAAGCTTCTTCGATGCTTCGTCGTAAGTTCGCTGGATTTCAGCAAGCTTCTCCTCGACCTTCTTCGCCTCCTTGGTCAGCGTGCCGAACTGCTTCTCAAGAGCAGCGAGGGATTCCTTCGACGTTTCCCACTCCTGCGTCGCATTGTCAACTTCCAGTGTGAGCTCCGATAACTGCTGGTGAACCTTCTTCAGGCTGGCAGCAATCTTCTGCGTGTCCTTCTTCGCCTGCTTAAAGCGGTCTTCCAGCACGCCAATCTTCGACTGGCGCGACTCCTTGAGGTTCGTGATATCTTTCTCGAGGCTCTTCACGTCCGCAGTGAGTACCTTGATCGCCTCCTTCTTGGCGACGAGCTGTTCTTTATCGTTGTCGCACTGCTCTTGGGCTTCCGCAAGATCGCGCTCCATCTGGGCGTACGCACTGTCCGAAATACGATCCTCGAGCAACTTCAACTCGTGCTCCTTCAGCTCGATTTGCTGCTTCAGGTGACGGAACTCCTCCGCATCCTTGCGCATGGAATCAAGCGTGTGGCGACAGTCCTGGTAATCCCGCTTGAGGTCACTCAGTTCGCGCGTGCTCGTGATCAAGTGGTGAAGCTTCAGCAGCAACGGCGCACCCTGCGACGGGGCAGAGCCACCCTGCAGCGTACCCGCTGGATCGTACGAATCTCCTTCCAAGGTGACAGTTCGGACCTTGATGTCCTTGTGGAACGTAATGTTCTTAGCCAGCTCACTCGTCTCACAGATCAGGGCAGAGCCAAACGCGTACTCCATCGCTGGTCGAACATCACTGCCGAACTGGATGAGCTCGAGCGCCTCCCAAACCTTGCCGCCCTGCTGCTCAGCGAGCTGCTTCGCCTTGTTGACCTTGTATGGCTCAATGGTCTTCCGTGAAATGCGGTTCAACGGAATGATCGTCACGCGGTTCATCAGGCGGCCAAACTTCAGAATATCCTTCGCGGTCTGCTCGTTGTCCACGACGATCTGGTACAGCTTTCCACCAGCAGCGATTTCCAGAGCAAGAGCCGACCATTCGTGCTTGGTCTCCAGCAGGTTGGCAAGCACGCCCTTGACCTTGTCACGCTGGAAGTCACGGTACGGGTCCGTGTACTTGAAGTCGAGACGAGACGAGATGCTGTGCGAGTGGTTGTCGACGTTGCGCTCACAGTTCCGGATCTTGTCTTCCAGCGCGTGCATCTCATCGCGAAGACGACGCTCCTCCTCCGGATCGAAGCGGCTCGTCAGCTGCTGAAGGTGGCCACGCATGCCGCCCAGTTCCTGGTTCTTACGGTCGCGATCACGGTCTAGACTGCTGTTGTTCGACTGCGACTGCTCCACCTGGCGCCGCTTCTGCTTGATGCTCTCTTCCGCGTGCTTCAGACGCAAGTTGATCTGCTTGACCGCCGTGTTACAGTCCTGCAGCTCACGCTGCTTCGCCGCGAGCCGCTCCGAAAGAGACTCGTCGCTGTCGCTATCCTGCGCCATACCTGCGTTCAGCGCCTGGATCTGGCGCTGGTACTCGTTCGCCTCGGTCTCCTTTTCGTGGTGGCTCTTCTCGACCTGCTCGGCGGCCTTCGTTGCCTTCTCGAGCTCCTTCTCCAGCTTTCGGACGCTCTGCTCGGCCTCGACGCACTGCTCCTGCATCTCCTTCTGGGCCTTGCGCTGCTGTTCCAGCGTGCCCACGCTGTGGCTCTGCTTGGTCGTGAACTTGACCAGCTCCTTGCCGATCTTCTCCACGTTGTCCTTGAGCTGCTGGAACTCCTTGCCCATTTCCTTCTCCTTGGTCTTCTCCAGTGCGTGGACCTGCTCCTCCACCTGCGCCATCTCGTCGCCGATGCTTTCTTCCTGGGCCTCTGCGTCCTTGAGCTGCTGCTGCATCTTCTCCACGTGCTGCGCCGTGTTCTTGAGCGCGTCCTGGGCCTTCTGGTACTCGTACGCGACGCAGAACCGCTGCAACCGCTCCATCTCCGTGTTGTTGGCGGCCCACTGCAGGTAGTGCGTCTTCTCGGCACGCAGCTTCTCGAGTGTCGGCGTGATCTCCTGCGCCAGAATCGCGTTGATCTCGTCCACCTTCTTGTCTTTCTTCAGCATGGTCTTGAGCGCCGCCTGCTTCTTGTTCTCGTACATGCGCGTGCCGGCCGCCTCTTCAATCATGCCGAGAATCTCCGGCGGCTTCATGTTCAACACCTTGGTGATGCGGCCCTGCATGATCAGGAAGTGCGGGTTGTTGACGTTCAGCTGCACCGAGTGGAACAGGTTCTGCACCTGGCTCACTTGCGCCGTGTGGCCGTTGATCAGGTACTTGTTGCGGCCGCCGATCACGACCTGCCGCGCCACGGAGATCTGCTCGTACTGCTCGTAGCCCACGGGCGACGCCGCGGCGTCCTGGTTGTTGAACACGATGGTCACCGTCGCCTTGGTCACGCCCGCTTGGCCCTGCTTGTACACGAGCTCCTGGAGGTTGGCGGCGCGCACCTGCGTGAGGTTGGTGATGCCCAGCACGAAGCAGATCGCGTCGAGAACGTTGGACTTGCCGCTGCCGTTCAGGCCCGTGATGGCGTTGAAGCGCGGGTCGAAGCCGCTGATGACCGTACGCGTCGCGTACGACTTGAAGCCATCGAGGATGATCTCCTCCAAGAACATGCTGCGCGGTTAGGAGGCGCACGCACGCACGCAGACACAGAGGGAGAGAGAGAGAGCGCGGAAGTTGCCTTTGCTTCGTTGGCGTCGAGGCCGCGGGATGCGAGAATGGCGGCGACGGAATTCGTTGGTTGAACTTGTTGGCGTTTTCGCCGACGCGCGCTGGTGTTGGCGTTGGCGTTGTCGCCGACGAACAGAGGCTTTTTGTTGGCGTTGTGTTTGAAAACCTCGGCACGCTGGGTGGAAAGCGCGCCAACTCGGGAGAAACAGTGGGAAAGGAGCGGGTGGGTGGGTTTTCAAAACGATCTGACACGGGTGGGTGGGCCAGCTGGCCTGTCAGTGAAGGAGTGACTACCTTGTGCGAACTTAACAGTTTACAAAAGTAGGTGTGGGGGAGACACTTTTTATGACTGATTCAGCAGGCGAACATACCCTCTTTTCAAACCTGATGATGTGTGAACCCATATTTGAGACAGCCTTCGCGTCTGTTCGATCTTCTGCCATTTTCAAACCACGAATGCCACGCGCGCCATGTCGGCCGAATACCTGCTCAAGATGGAGCTCTTGCGGCGGAATCGAGAGGAATTGTGGGTATCTAGCCGACATATTGCATCCGATGTGGTGTTGGCTCACTTGTCGTGTGGTTCTGGGTGGATTAGGACTTCTAGGAGGCAAGAAATCGAACGCCGGATCGCGCTGCGTGAAGCCACGGCCGCCGAGTTCAGTGCCGTCGCGTTACAGAGCTCCAAGCAGAAATGGAAGAGCTTGAGGGCAGCGGCATTCAGCGCAAAGAAGCGCAACGACGAGTTCGTGCGTGAGATCCACGAGACGCAGCGCAAAGTGGACGACATGTACGTACGCACCAAGCAAAAGTTGTGGCCGAGCGATAACCAGCTCGAGATCGAGAAGGCACGGTACCTGGTCAAAGTCGAGGAGTTGTATCCAGCGTGGCAAGAGAAGCAGCAAGCTGTACGGGTGCAAACACTGCGAGAGCTGGAGGAGAAGAAGCGCGCGATCGAGAAACGAAGGTATCTCGCGAAAAAGGTTAGTTCACTTTCGCAAAATCCAGTGGTACGCCTCAACAACGTGGCTGATTGGGAGATGAATCCAGACGTTTCAAACAGAGCAGACACTCGACGACCTCATCAGGCAGACGGTGAGATGCTAGTGGAGGAGGAGGTGTTGGATGCTGCTCTTGACTGACAAAATGGCTGCGTAGAGCCACGAGATCGAGTTGGCGCAGAACCTGGAGAAGAACGAAGCGTTCGAACGCGAGGTCTTGCGTAACCAGAGCGTTATCCAATGTACGTCCTCGACGATTGTATACTAAGTGGCAAAGTGGGCTCATTCTTGATGGCTGAGCAGCTCAGCGACTGGACGAATCTATCCGTGAGCACGCGACGGGGGCTCGGATGTACATGACTCAGCAAGCCGTCGAGCAGCTCACAGAGGCCCACCGCTTGCAACCAGACGTCCAAGGTAAAATCGATGCGTCTGCGTTTGTGACTTTACGCACTGACATTGTGCATTTGGCCACAGAGAAAATCTTCGACACGTTCTCTCCGCGTGGCGCTGTGAAAGCCCTGCGTCAAGGGAATCGGTAAGTCTGAAGCTCTTCAAGCTGTTGCCCGTGCAGGGATTCATCGTGTTTGAGTGCTTGAGCAGATCCATCAATTTTGTCGAGGCAGGCGATAACAACGCGGACGAAATCCACTACCGCCCAAGACGTGGCCAAAGCATTTCTGTCCCGGCACCGCAATACCGAGAGCATTCGGAGGAGGAGACTTCTGGGGGCAACCAATTCGACCCATACGCCCACACGCAGCTGATCAATGAGCACGGCGATCCCATGTCTGAAGCGAGAGCATGGGCGCGGTCAGGTTTCCCGACCAAACTAGTCTCAGCTCCGAGCCAGCGTGTCCAGATGACGACTTCAGAGACGCTAGTCCCCACTCCACGAGAGCTCGTGCCGGCAGTGCCACAACCCATTCCAGTCAACCGAAAAGAGCGGGTTGGAGCAGCCATCCAGAATCATCAACCAGCACTCGTGACGCCCAACCCAACCCCAGCTGTCTCCCCGTTTGTTCTACCCACTGCAGCCATCACTCACGATCCGGCCATCAACTCCAAGCCACCGCAAGTGACTACGAGTGCCAGAGCTGAAGCAAGGTTCCCATCGCGTGTCGAAGAAGAGCTGGATCTGGAAGAAGAGAAATCATCCCCACCGCCATCAGAACCCGTGGTACGTCTGATCTCGGAAGTGAATTCAAGCACTGCTGAGACCAACACATCGAGCCTTCTCCTGCGTGACGTAAATCCACCGACGACGTCACAACTGGAGCCCCTCAAGAAGGAGCTTCCCCGTCGTGAGGAGAGTTTGCCCGAAGCGAAGGCACCTATCCGCGCTACCGCAGTGATCCCTCCCACCGTTGAAGCGCCGCGACCACTCCAGGATTTGACACCCGCCAAGGAAGAGCTTATGAGCCACGCAGCGTCTGTGACTCCGCTTAGTCGACCAGAAGAGGTCACCTTTCCTCTCGCTGAGCCACGAGACCCATCGCCGCCCGCTTCCGAGACGTACAAGTTCGTCGAAATCACGCAAGCAAGTCCCATCCTGACGACTGCGATCGATGAACACAAGGAGGAAGAGAAGGAGGACGGCAACATCACGCGCTCGTTTGATTCTGCAGCATCCGTTAACTTCTCCCCAGCGAAATCGGAAGTAGCGTCCACTCCGACAATGCAACAAGCTGACTTGGCGCTGAACCTCGTGAATTCGTTCGACTCGAACCAGTCGAGTCTCATGGATTTCTCCGTCGGCAAGCTGCTCCAGACGCCTCAAAAACTCGACTTTGGATCCGCTGCAGCTACAAACAGGCGAGATACGCCACCGAAGACGGACAGCGTGGAAGTAAAGAGCAGTCTGGAGGACGCAAAGTTGACAGAGTTGGACGCCTCCGTTGACTCGTACGCTGCGGACTCGCCTGATCGATTCGATATCCCCAAGCACTCGACGTCATCCCGCACGATCTCGTTTGATAAACCGACAGAGTCCGCGGCTGCGATCTCGGATGAGAGGACGAGTAGCGCGAAGTTCAACACTCACAAGACGCAGTCAATCGTCTTCTCCTCGTTGGACTCTGTGAGTGAGCTGGGGTCTCCAGCGATCCCACGACTCGATGCTCAGGATACAATGATTGAGTCTGTCAGTGACTTCGGCTCGCCTGTCGTGCCATCCCTCAGCGGCCCACCAAAGAGCTTCCCACCCCGCGAGCCATCGCCACCGGCTTCCCCAACCTATGAGGACGACAGTAATACCGCAGAGCTGTCTCTTGTGGCGAGTCTATCGATGCCTGAGAGGTTGAAGGCTTTGACAGCGTTGATTGCCCGAGTTGAAGAAGGCACAAGTGAGGGCGAGCAGATCAGCTCCTCTCTGAAAACGGGATCTTCCCAAGACACCAAGCGCGAGCTGCTGCGGTTCGTTGTCTTTCTTTGATACTGATACTCAGTTCCTGACTGACTGAGTTGGTGTGTGGTTTTGTAGGATGGCAGTAAGCGGTCGCAAAGCCCAGATCAACTTCTTTGGTTCTGACGTCTGCTTCGAGATGGTGGTTGAGCTGGCGAAGGAGCTTGGGCCAGGTACGTTGCAAGGCATCGAGGTGTCGGATCGTCGAAATTGATCACCCCGTTGTGCTTGTCCGGCAGTTTTGTTTCCATCCAAGGCATTTGAAGGCATCATGAACGACCAAAAGATGAAGAAAGTGCACCAAAACGGCAAGGAAAAGGAGCCAGGTGCGTCTCCCAGCCGCGGTTTTCGTCAAGAATCCAGCCGCACTGATGTCTGTCTTTGCCGTTTCATTCTCAGAGTTGTGGAAGGCGTTTGCCTCCCACATCAAGCAGCTCCACGCTGCGAAAGCCATGCCGGTTGCGGCGCTTGCAGATCTCTTCACCAGTGCATTCCTCAGCCACGACGCGTCGAACCAGCGGTCGCAACGGAAGGTGAGAGGACCCCCTGCTTCAGTTTTACTTGCGTTCGTCTGACTGACATGCCTGACCAGTTACGTGAGTTCCTCTTCTCGCTGTGTGGTGCGAGTGAAAGCACACCCAGCAAGCAGCCAGTTCCAGCGTCGCCCCGTCAGTCTGCGCAGCCGAGCGATTCCTTCCGACCACGCACCAGCGCCACGAACTCCTTCGAGCGTGAGACGCCCGTGTCACCACAGATGCCGTCGCTACTCCAGACAGCGTTTCTACAGACGTCCAGTCCGCCTAAGCAAGCCAAGTCGTACGGCATTGCGTCCTCCAGGTTTGTAGTCTCCTCACACACACTATGCAACACTTCCAAAAGCTAAGTGGACGACGCTGTCTGTGCAGCATTGCCAAGAAGAAATCGAGCTCGGACGATGTGCTAAAGAGCATGGCCGCATCCCCAACCAATCTCTCCCAAAAGGTACGCGAATATCATCGCCACGTCGCCTTTTCGTAAATCAAACTCACGTTGTGCGTAGTTGCTGCGCGGAGGCAAAATGGGCGACTACTCCGAGTTCGAGGAGGAGGAAGAGATCAACTTGGAGAACCTAATCGGCAGCAAGGCGTCGTCTGTCTCCAGCGGCAGCAGCTCCATCTCCAAGGCCACGTCGTCCTATCGCACAGGCGCCGGGGGAGCCGCAGCGTCGTCGAGGCTCGCCGCCATGCGCGAGGACAAGGACGACTTCGATGTGGACTTTTGATTGAAGAGACACGACTTTCCATTGGCTATAAATTATGGAAATCGTTTTATCCAATCACCTGCTGTTTTGGATAGTGTGCACCACTTTAATTTGTGTTGAAGTGGGTAAAGTCCTGGTTTCGTGGGACAATTCCTTCTGGCATCGCAACATCATGAAGGAAGCGATGTGGAAGAACACGGAACAGGAGGAGTATGAGGCGTCGGCGCCGGCCGTGAAGGCGCATTTCCACGCACTACGCGCCGAGGAGGCCTGGAAGAAGGAGGATGTATGTATGCTGCCTTTGAATCTGCGGTTTTACGGCTTGAATTCGCTCAAAATTGAGCGAAAACGGAGATGTTGAAGGTGCCGTCGACGCTGAATTCATTTGTTGGATGATATCTACGCTGTAGTTCGCGCAAGTGGAACGCGAGGCGCGACTCGCCAGCGAAAAATTCATCGAGGCGGCGAATGCGATCCGCGACAGGCGCACGGTGGACGCGCTGATGCTGCTGGCGGAGAACTACGAGTACCGAGCGCACGAGGCACGAGCCAAGATGCCCGCAGAAGCTGACAAAAGCATAGAATCTGCGGCACCAGGAAGCCTCACGCCCGCAGCAGACGCCAAGCCCGAGTCTAATAGGCGTGTTACGGTCTCCACCATGGCGGTAGGGGGCCACGAGCCTATGAAGGCCGAAGGTGACGACGCGTTTTCTCTGATATGTGATACCTTTCAACACGTTTAACGACCTTGATGCAGGTTTCACGCCTATGTCGAGTGGCCTGGAAGGTCTGGATCCCCAGGAGAGTGCGCAGGCAGAGAGCAAATTGAACCAGGCGGCCGAGGAGATCGAGGAACTGTGGCGGCGGCTGCGGGAGCTGGGGCTCAGCAGTGGTGGGAATGCCGACAAGGTGCGGCACCGGAGATCTACGTAGTGGAGGCATTGCCTTTGAAGACCTGCTGACACATTGTGCGTATGTGATGACTGCAGAACCACGTGCTCATGTCGTCGCGCCACTTGTCGTCGTCACTGGGCGATTCGTTCTGTTTGCTGCCCACGAAAGCCAGGTTCGTGATGTGGCTGCGAGATCGTAGTGGAGGTTGGGGTCCCTGAGCGCTAATGCCCCTGGTACGTTTCAGGACACCGATCGGTGCGACGGCAGTGGCTATCGATGGCGTGTCAACGCTTCGTGCGGCGGTGGCGTCGAGAATGCGCAACCAGCGCGTGCGGTACGTTTGAACACGACCGAGGGCTTTCATTAGTTGGGATCTAACGGAGTCGTTTGCGTTTAGCCTCATGGAGAAGCAGTACGGACCTGGAGCTGTGGACCCGAGATTGCAGCCACCTCGTTCGCAGCAAGGAGATCCGTCGCGAGATCATTTCTCGCCGTTTAAAGATCTGGGACAACGCGACGTCGCTGAGTTGAACGGGGCGAGTCGACGACACTCGTCCATGTCTGGTCGGGATCACGACGGAGACGACCTTCAAGACACGGTGGCGCATCAAAAGTCTGAGATTATTCGTCTACTGAACACCGTGAAAACGCTGAGCCACGAGAACACGATGCTCGTCAAGGTGAGTGCAGAACAATCGGCTTTAGTGAAGTGCACGCCGTCTCATGTTCAATACCGTCCACCAGAAATGCGACGCGCTGTCTCAAGTGCAAGAAGAAAATCGAGAGCTTCAAGACTCGATGGAGAAGTTCAAGGTTCATTACAGTCAAAAGGTGAGGACGGACCCAGTCACCAGCGCGTGACGTTTGCCAATCGTGCTCATGGGTTGAGTACGTGTAGCTGGTGATGATCAAACGCGCGCTTGAGGAGTGGAGACGTCAAACTCCAAACGCCTCAGCTCCCACGCCTACGCAACAAGAACACACGAGGTAAGTTGGGAAAGATTGCGCGCTCGTTGGAGTTGTTTGTGGCCAAAGGAAAACTCACATTCGACTTTCATGCCAGCAACCCGCAATTGGAAGCGCAGCTTCACCAACAGCAGCAGCAGATCCAGCAACTCACAGCATCCATGGCGAAGCGAGACGCACAACTCGCCAAGTACGAGCAATGGTACCAGACACTCAAGGCTGGTGCACGAGCGAAGCGAAATCAGAGTCCAAGCGGTGCGATCGACGGCAGTGCCGTGGGGGCGGGAGGACCTGTGCCTCGTGATTCGTTCACCAACAGCAACAGCCTCCACGAGCTCAACGGCAACGGCGGCGATGCAGTCGACGTGATGAGTACCGGGCTGAACGGAAGTGCCTCCCACGCCTCGTCCCGCCCTCCCGCCCACCCTACAAGGCGCGCACTGTGAGCATCCACTCGTGATGAAGTTGCAATGTATGAATATCGTTTAGAGGGTGTTCGATACTGATGCGTTGATATTACTAGCAAGACATCCAAGGTAAAGGTCTCAGTTGTTCGCAGGTGCCCACTTTTGGATCACAACGACAAGGAAGTCTTTCTCTGCAGACACACACATTGACCACCATCGTGAGTACTGCCCCACCTCCTCTAAATGCGTAGACATACTAGGGCGTACCGTGGGCGACGAGCAGTTCTAGCTTCTTGATCCGCACGCGCATGTACTGGAGATCGTTCTTGGGGTTGAGGTCTCGCACGACGCCTCGCGCTTTGGTCGTGAGCTCCTTCATGTAAGCCGCGTACTTTTCGGCCTCGGGCATCTGCATCTGCGGGTGGCGACGCAGCACATTGCCCTGGCGGTCGGCGATCACGTAGCCTTCGACTCCCTTCTGGTGCTTGATGCGCTCGAGTGTCTCCTCGACCTCGGACATCGTTGGGATTCTCGCTCGACTGTTCGGTTTGTTCTCAGATGCCCGAGTCCCCAGTAGCCGCCTCGTCACCAAGGGTCGCCCGAACAACTCTCCCCCTCCATTTAGCTGCAGAAATAGTAGGAGCGACCTTTGGTGTCAAGGGCAAGCTGTGTTGTTCAGGACACTCAAGATGTTGATCTCAGAGAATGGTAGGCTGGCTGGCACGAAGGCTTGGAGCCTTAGAGGTCATGTTTGGGTCTACTTCGATTTGATCTTTACGCTTACATCGCACCCCTGCGTCTCATACGGGCGTACTGAAGGAGCAGAGTGTTCATGATGAGAAGGGACTGCGGATGAAGCGTAGCTTTCACTGGGGAAAGGAAGCGCCACACCAAAAGCGTGATCACTGCAGCAATCAAGTAAGGTGACTGTCGCTACAACAGCATCAAAGGATACCGTACCAAGGGTATGTCGATTTGGTAACGTAACCCAAAAGGCCCAATAGATACCGGTACCGATGGGAGACAACGCGATTCGCCATGTTGCTTACCGTGATCTTGTGCTCGTTTGTTTGGCTTGATTGCACAGCACAGCACAGAGGCACGCGTCACCATCTTGGGCTCAGAGCTGTTCGGTTCAATGGCGGCTGCAGCTGCTGCTCTCTGATTGGCTGATTTCGTCGACTGGATAGTATCATCTACAACCAGTAGCCAATCAAAACGCCGTATCCGTCCAACGTCGACATTCGAAATCGAATTTCGCAGGCGACTTACCAGCGCCATGTGACAGAGCCACACCAAGAGATCCAGTCGCGTGGCCCTGTCTCTGGAAGCAAAGCACCAACGCGGTACCGGTAGAGAGATACAAGCTCCCCGCTTTTGTGAGGAAATGCCAGCCAACAGGAGGCCGCCGTTGCCTCTAGTCGACAACGCAACTACTTCGACTGGCGCAGCCTGCGACGGACGGTGCTGCCGATCTTTTTTTTTTGTCAGCATCCCGTCACATGCGCTCGCCACCACTGAATCTCCGACCCAGATAACAGTCCGGTACCGGTACAGCGCAGCATGGAGATTGCGATCCTCAGGGATGACCTGCTGCCTTCACGAGTCGGAAGGTGCGTTCCTCTGGCGCTGTCCGCTTTGATTCGGACACGCCAGGCCATGCGACTCTGTTCTTGGTCTCCTCATTTTCCAATCTGCCTCTCACTCGGCAATACACACACTTCAAGACTCTCCAAGTCATCACTCCCCCACACCAAACGTATCCAACCATGGCGTTCTTCACGGTGGAGGATCTCAAGATCGGCTTCAACTTCTTCTGCGTGGTCTACGGCATCGGCACGCTCGGCATCCCGGCCAGCTTCGCGCGCGCCGGTCCAGTCTTCGCCGTGATCGCGCTGCTCGTGATGGGTCTCG